>WTXH01000231.1:0-54499 GCA_022376555.1 Russula compacta
CAGAGAAGAAGGACGATGCTTCGAATGTAGCAAACAAGGACACATGGCCAAGAACTGTCCTACAAGAAAAGGCCACCCCAGAAACCATCTTACATCAAGATGGTCCAAAGCAACGAAGAATACTATGAAGAAGAAGAAGACGACGAAATGGAAGAAGCCGAAGAAGAATCTCAGGAAGTGGACGAGATCGAAGATATGGTTAATAGAATGGTCACCTTCTCCGACGACAAGAAGGTGCAATGGATGAATGCGATGCAAGCCAAAGGAGTGGATTTTTCGACCGCCTGAATGACACGGCCATCATTCGGGCACTGTTCACAAATAACGTATTTGTACCCAAGATTCGATCAGTACAAACTCAAATAATACTACGTTTACGGAACAGAAGGGCCGACGCAACAGCACTGGTGGACAGCGGAGCCACCGAAAACTTCATCCACCACAAACTCATAAAGAAATTCCAAATCCCCACAATACCTCTCCAGAAACCAAGAATCGCCAGGAACGTTGATGGAACCATCAATCAAGCTGGAAAAATTACTGACAAAGTAGAACTTGAAATTCGACATCAAGGAATCACAAAAAGATTCCCCTTCTTTGTCACCAACTTAGGACTTGACAACATCGTCTTAGGATATCCATTCCTAGCCACTAATGAACCAAAGATAGATTGGAAGAAAGGAACCGTTGAAGGAAACATTGTGGCATCTACCATGGATGCCCACAAATGGAAGGTGCTTTCCCAAATCGGAAAACCACCACCTCCACACAATTAGCGATACAGGAAGCGAAAAGAAAGACAAGAAAACCTGGGATCAAATAGTACCAGAAAAATACCACCCATTCAAGAAAGTCTTCAGTGAAGAAGCATCCAAGCGAATCCCAGAATCAAAACCTTGGGACCATGCTATAGATCTAAAACCAGATGCTCCATCATCATTTGACTGTAAAGTCTACCCCCTTTCACCCAAAGAACAAGAAGCATTGGAGAATTCTTAAAAGAACACCAAGAAAAGAAATACATTGAACCTTCCAAATCACCATACGCCTCCCCTTTCTTCTTTGTCAAAAAGAAGGATGGAAAACTGCGACCAGTCCAGGACTACAGAAAGCTCAATGAATGGACGATCCCAAACAACTACCCCCTACCTTTGATTAGAGACCTAATACCCCGACTTGCAGGAAGAAACACTTCACCAAGTTCGATGTACGTTGGGGGTACAATAACATCCTCATCCGACCAGAAGATCAACATAAAGCAGCCTTTAAAACAAACCGAGGCTTCTTCCAACCAAAAGTAATGTACTTTGGAATGAGGAACGCCCCTGCCACCTTCCAAAGCATGATGGACTTCATCTTCAGAGATCAACTAGCCAAAGGGAATGTGTTCATCTACATGGATGACATCCTCATCGCCACCGATGGAACTTGGGAGGACCACTACAAAGAAGTAATCAAGGTCCTAGAAGTCTTACAAGAAAATGACCTCTATCTCAAACCAGAAAAGTGCGACTTCCACAAAACAGAAGTGGAATATCTAGGAATGCTAGTAGGAAGCGGACGCGTCAAAATGGATCCAGTCAAAGTCAAAGGAATCACAGATTGGCCCATCCCTACGACAGTCAAAGAACTTAGGGCCTTCCTAGGCTTTGGAAATTTCTACAAAGACTTCATTGATCATTATTCCCTCATTGCGCGACCACTTCATGAACTAACAAAGAAGAGCAAGAAATGGGAATGGAGTCAAAAAGCCGATGAAGCATTCAAATACCTCAAGAATAAATTCACATCCTATCCCATCCTCAGGAATGCTGATCAAACCAAACCATTTACACTAGACACAGATGCATCGGACTATGCCATTGGAGCCACCCTAACACAGGAATTTGAAGATGGACAACACCCAGTTGCGTTCTTTTCAAAGTCACTCAATCAAGCGGAACGCAACTATGACATCTATGATAGAGAACTGCTGGCAATAGTATCAGCAGTTAAATTCTTCAAACACTTCCTTCTAGGAGCAAGGCATCAAATCAAAGTACGCTCAGACCATGACAACCTGAAATATTTCCGAGCGGCGCGAAAAGTAACACCCAGACAAGCAAGATGGATGAACTACTTGGCAGACTACGACTTCATCATCCATCACTTTCCAGGAAAACAAAATACCATTGCAGACCTTCTATCACGAAGAAAAGACCTTGAAGAGGGGGTAAATGATGAACAAACTACCATCCTCCCGACAACCTATTCATTCGAACTCTTTACCTCCCAAATGACAACCAAAAGCGACAACAAACCCTCAAAGAAATACATGACGCACCCACAGGTGGCCACCCAGGGATCTCAAACACCTGGGACCTAGTCAAAAGACGTTACCATGGCCCCAAACTTCGAGAATTTGTCGAAAAATACGTCAAGGATGCGCCAAATGCCAAGAAAATAAAACCATCCGAACCGCAAAAGCCCCTTACATCACTTCGACACCCCAGTAGAAGAAGGACCTTTCCAATATGTGTCCATGGACTTCATAACAGAATTACCAAAGTCCAAAGGATATGACACCATCCTCACCATCGTGGATCAAGGATGTTCCAAAGCCGTCAAATTCTTACCCTGTAACAAGGAAATCACTGGAGAAGGAGTGGCACAGCTGTACCTTCAGCACCTCTTCCCCTGGTTTGGAACTCCCAAAGTATCATATCTGACAGAGACCCTCGTTTCACCGGAAAATTCACAAGAACCTTATGCAAAGCGATAGGCACCAAACAAAACCTTAGTACTGTGTTTCACCCTAGAACTGATGGACAAAGCGAATGCATGAATCAATGGGTGAAACATTCCTGAGACACTTTGTCAATGGAAGACAAGACAACTGGGCTACATATCTTCCAGTGGCGGAATTTGCTCACAATTCATGGAAACATGAAGGAACGGCCACACACCCCATCAATTAATCATGGGATGTAACCCTCAGGCAATTTGGACAAAAGGAGACGAAGAAGTACCAGCGGTAGATATCAGACTCAAGGAACTAACCAAAGCAAGAGAAATTGCGCATCAAGCCTTACAGAAAAAGACAGCCATAACGAAACCAGTCAGAACATTCAAGGCTGGAGACGAAGTCTGGCTAGATGCACGAAACATAAAGACAAAGGCACCATCAAAGAAGATGGAACCGAAATGCTTAGGACCCTTCATTATCAAGAAAAAGATATCTCCGGTCGCTTACCAACTCGACTTGCCAGCACACATGCATATACATCCAGTGTTTCATGTGGATCTATTATCGCCCTATATGGAAACCATGGAGTACGGCATCCCATTCAAGCGCCCAGCACCTGAAACCATTGAAGGAGAAGAAGAATACGAAGTAGAGGAAATCATTGCAGAAAGGAAACATGGCCGAAAAAGACAACGGCAATACCTAGTCAAATGGAAGGGCTACCCCACATCGGACAATTCATGGGTCAGCAGCAATGACCTGCACGCCGGAACTACTTAGTGAATTCCACCGATCGCAATCACCTACCCAGCTATAAAAACCCCCTCTGAACTACCTTCAAATGACAGCAGTGAACCATCACTACTACATTTCCACTCCCACAAAAACAAACCACCCAACAACACCCTCTCACCCTAACAAAACCTCACCACCACTCGCAACCATTCAGTCCTCAAACCCAACACAATGTCCATCTTCCCCACCTCCTGTGAACGCACCACCCCCCTATGCACCACCACCAACCTTCCTCTCCTTGACCTTGAAAATTATACCAATAGTGATGCCTATGAGGTTCGCTCCCCAAGCGCCTCTCCTCCTCCCCTTGAACCCGCCACCACAACTCCCACCTCCTCCACCATCGAATCACCCCCAGTTCGAGCCAACCTCGATGACCTCCTCGCTGCCATCGACTGGACCACTCACCGAGAGCTCCACTCCCCCAGTAACCTCTCCCTCGACGACAAAGAACCAAGAAGTACAGACCAACATATCACTGTACACTTGGACAACACTCCAACAGATCACATCCGCGCAGCCCTTCGAGCCCTTCACTACAAACGCACCTGCGCCTATGACGAGGGGGAGGAGGAGGACGAGAGGGTCTGGACTACCAACGAGAACAAGAGGGAGAACAGAGAGCAGGGAAAGAACCAAGCAGAGGAAGACGACCCCCATCCCGGACCAGGATGGATCGAGACCACTAACGAACCCTTCGCACTCCCTACCATTACAGGAGGGGCCCTCTTCGCCCCCTACCACAAGTACCACCTCGACAACCCAAAATATCCCCTCGTTAGCACCACTCTTCGCAAAGGGGAAGAGGTATTCACCACCCTACTTCGTCCCATCCCGGTACCACACAAGAGCCCATACCTCACACCAGCACAGAAGCGCATCTTTTCAGGAAGAGAGCCCTTCCCCGAAAAGTAACTGAAGTCGCCACGAAGAAGAGGATGAGTCGTTCCTCTCGGGTCTATTGGCTTACAGGATGTGGGAAAGGGAGGTAATGTACACCCAGCAAGAGCTTGCCCGGGTGAACAACAAACTGGCCTTCCAGAAAATCAGGATGATGGAGTGGTATGGAGCACTCCAGGATGCTGATGGGTATAGGAGATTGGCCACAGGTCTCCAGGATTACAACCCCTGGGAAATGGAGAACAAGAGGCCCTCAGGCAAGTCCTGAAAGGATTTCGAGTCCCTCTTCATCTGCGCACCAGGAAGGTGGAAGGGGACTGGGGATTTGAAGATAAGGAAGTCCCCGTTCGCAAAAACAAGGTCAAGAAGTGCTCAAAATGTGCAGCACCACCCACTATCGCTGCCACTGCCCCCAAAGAGTCAACCACAACCAGCAAAGACTCTGAACAGGGGATCATGTCATGGTGGACTATTGGGACGCTTACGCTTACTAATATACTTACCTTATATGTACATATTTCCCACAGCTCGGCTGGAGTCGTCACCACTTCCCCCTCTTACCTTACCCTACCGCTATTACACTCCTGCCAATCCCTTCTGCTGTTGTGTTGCCTCGGCTCATTACTAGATTACTTACACTAATATGCCGACGAGTTTCGTGGCCTTACTGCCGCTGAAACGCTCATAGACGCCATGACTCCACCTAAATACTTGTGTATAAATACGCTCATAGAAGGGGACCAAAGCCTTAAGCTTGGTCTCTTGTGAATCCTAGACATTCTCAGAGCAATCCTCCGAGTGATTCGAAGCTTCCCAGCCCCTTTTCCCTCCCACTTGCGCCCTAGAACGTACCCTAGGGTCTGCTAAGCGACTTAGTGACGTGTTTCACTTAATCTACCATATATAGTAAACCGAGTCCCGATTGGGAACTCTTCAAACTCCGACACATACGTTAAGCGCTCAGAAAGGCGTTGCCTTTCTTTGCTTCAGACAGACGAAGGTCACTGAGTAACGGACCTCTCAGTGCTCTATAGAATTGCCCTATCTGCATCAGAACCCCAGCAGGAAGGAGCAGCTCCTTCCATTCACGACCTTAGTGGCATACCAACGAACTAAGTGCAATACAAGGCGTATCAGCACTCCAGACATCCCTTCCTTTGGACACTCGTCTTGAGTATCCAAATCGACTCCTTCACATCTAGATCCCCTTCCTCCTTCAGGAGATAGGGAAGACAGCAGCCAGCACCGCCACTACCCACAGCCGTTCTAACAAGGCGTTAGAACTCCACAGAAGACGACCAAGACGACGGTCACCGACGCAGATATCATCCTACACCTACAACAGAAGGACAGAGACAGGCCAGACGCCCTACCCCTCATAGCAATAGAACGAACAGCCAAGGAGGCTGCCAGACAGAAACATCGACAGAACCGCCACGCTCCGTCCAGCGTGACAGGTATCTTCTGATTGCACTAGTATGTTCGCTGTGGATGTCAAGGGTGTATCCTCGATATGTTCCTTGGACTGTCCAGTAGATATTTGATCCTGTGATATACTCTGGGAGATTTGGTTCTGTTCTTCGTTCAATGCGAACCCTTGTGCTTCCTTCCCAAGCCTTTGGGTAGACAAGTGGTTCTCTTGGAATTCTTCCGTGTTGACTGATAAGCTTGGTCTAATGTCACGCTGGATGGAGTGTGGCGGTTCTGTCGATATTTCTGTCTGGTAGCCTCCTTGGCTGTTCATTCTCTTGCTATGAGGGGTAGGGCGTCTGGCCTGTCTCTGTCTTTCTGTTGTAGTGTAGGATGATATCTGCGTTGGTGACCGTCATCTTGGTCGTCTTCTGTGGAGTTCTAACACCTTGTTAGAATGGCTGTGGGTAGTGGCAGTGCTGGCTGCTGTCGTTCCCTATCTCCTGAAGGAGGAAGGGGATCTAGATGTGAAGGAGTCGATTTGGATACTCAAGACGAGTTCCAAAGGAAGGGATGTCTGGAGTGCTGATACGCCTTGTATTGCACTTAGTTCATTGGTATGCCACTAAGGTCGTGAATGGAAGGAGCTGCTCCTTCCTGCTGGGTGTTCTGGTGCAGATAGGGTGATTCTATAGAGCACTAAGAGGTCCGTTACTCAGTGACCTTCATTTGTCTGAAGCGAAGAAAGGCAACACCTTTCTGAGCACTTATCGTATGTGTTGGAGTTCAAAGAGTTCCCAATCAGGACTCGGTTTACTATATATGGTAGATTAAGTGAAACGCGTCACTAAGTCGCTTAGCAGACCCTAGGGTACATTCTAGGGTGCAAGTGGGAGGGAAAAAGGGCTGGGAAGCTTCGGATCACTCAGAGGATTGCTCTGAGAATGTCTAAGATTCACAAGAGACCAAGCTTAAGGCTTTGGTCCCCTTCTATGAGCATATTTATACATGACTATTTAAGCGGAGTCTTCGGCAGCGTCTGACGTGTTTCAGCGGCAGTAAGGCCACGAAAACCGTTGGCAGATTAGTGTAAGTAATTTAGTAACAAGCCGAGGCAACACAACAGCAGAAGGGATCAGCAGGAGTGTAATAGTGATAGTGTAAGGTAAGGGGGGGAAGTGATGACAACTCTAGCCAGACTGTGGGAAATCTGTATGTATAAGGCAAGAAGATTAGTAAGCGTAAGCGTCCCAATAGTCCACCATGACAATCCTGCTACATCTGCGTTCAGACGCAGATACCCTTTTACTTCCTCAATGAAGTCATCCGCTTTGGACCTATCTCCCATGAAGACTTGGGGGAGTGCTCCCATGGTTTTTACGTCAGCAGCTGCCACCACAGGTATCTGTGGTACATTTGGGTTCAGCCCTCCTGGTCCTCCTGGCCCTCCTGGTCCTCCTGGTCCTCCTCTGGACCCTCCTGGCAGTCCTGACCTTTTGAGGACTTGTCTGAGGATGTCCTGGATGTGTTGTGGTGCACTCTTGGTGGTCATGAACGGCTGATCAGCGACAGCTGTGGCTGTGGTGGTTTGTATAGACATGGCTTGTGAAAGGCTGGGGATCCTAGCTCCAGCTGGTAAGGCGTCTGTTGGTATTCCATGGAGTGGAGTGAGGGTTCTGATGGAAAACACTGGTGCCTTTTCTTCTACCAGGGTGATCTTGATCTTGTTGAATGCGTCGTCGATTTCTTTGACTGCTTTGTCGGACTCTGTGTCTGTGACAACCTCAGGTTCTTCTAGTTCTTCGTCGAGAAGCTCATCTGCTTCTGATCCTTCAGTGTCGTATTCGTGTAGCTGTGGGACTTCTGCTCCTAGGGTGTATCACTGTCACCGCCAAGGGTTTGACAGCAACAATAGACACGCTAAGTCGAGATAGCTAGGACTCGAAGTGTCCTAGAAGACTTATAGAGTGGAAGTCGACCTGCAAGTCAAGATCAATAGCTGGGTTACCGCTTGCTGAGCTCCAACTCAGTAGCCACCCGCAATGAAGTAGAACACTGCTAGTATTGAGACAAGAGACTCAACTTGCCTCTACCAGGCGTAATGAGTCCCCTATTTATAGTACGAAGTACATGAGGGCAGGCCTAGGGCCTGAAGGGGCAGTGCTACCCAATTATACGACCAAAACAATAACAGCCAATAGCACAAGACACGCAAGAAATCACAGGCTGATCTACATGAAACAGGGCGCGAACATGAAACAGGGTACGAACACTCTATTTGGCCGGTTCTGCAACTTACAGGGGCGCGATGGTGTTGAACCATCACCCCAGGCCGGTTACAATCACCCTCTAGTCCAGTGGACTTCTTTCCACCTGTCATTGTGGATACACACCAGCTTTGGGTTGGTCGGCGCTTTGCCTCTTGCTGTGATGATAATCTGTATATCCCGATCTGTGGGATTGGCTGGGTGCTCTTTAGAGATATACCGAACCCTGTGGTTCCTTCGGCCTTCAGTGGCGTCTACCCAATCGAGGGTCATGGTCTGCAGTGTCCCTTCTGAACTGCTAGCCATATTGAAATCAAGTTGAGTCTAATGTCACCACCAAGGGTTTGACAGCAACAATAGACACACTAAGATGAGGAGCTAGGTCTCGAAGTGACCTAGAAGACTTATAGAGACAAAGTCAACATGTCTGTTGATATCGATAGCTGGGTTACCGCTTGCTGAGCACCGACTCAGTAGCCACCCACAAGGAAGTAGAACACTGCTTGGATTGAGACAAGAGACTCAACTTGCCTCTACCAGGTGTAATGAGTCCCCTAGATATAGTACATAGTACTTGAGGGCAGGCCTAGGGCCTGAAGGGGCAGTGCTACCTAATTATACCTGAAACACAAACAAGAACAATAACAACCAATAGCAAAGATCGCTCAAGAAATCACAAGCTGATGGTACATGAAACAGGGCACAGAACATGAAACGGGGTCATAAGCACTCTAGTTGGCTGGTTCCACAACTTACAGGGGCGCGATGGTGTTGAACCATCACCCCAGGCCAGTTACAATGATGACAATGATGGCACCCACAGACGTTTCTAGTCTCTGTGGGGGGGAGGGGGAGGGCCCAGTCGTGATAGGGCACAACCATACCCATTCAGTATTGGGGGCAGCAACATCAAATGTGAATGTGAATGGGGGCAGTACTGATGCTGCCAAAAAGACTTGCCTCTATTGTCATCCTCGTCCTCATCATTGCCACTACCATTGAGTTTTTCCCATGGGCACAGGTGCAGGTGGGTACCATGAAGAAGACATGAACGTGAACGCGTGGATGTGGGTGTTTGGCTGGGTGAGTATTACTATGTTGTGCCAGCCATGGCCATGACCACAGTGCAGGCAGTGGGGGTAGGTGAGCATGAGCATGACGATTCGACTTTGACAACAAAAGCGAGTCTGAGGATCACACCAGAGGAGGTGGAGTGTGCAATTGGTGCCATGTTCACTGGTGTGCAATAGTCATGGTCATTCCATAAGCTCATCATATAGCAGTTGGATGGGTGTTGGGCAGTGTTGGGCAAAGGGGCAAGAGAGACTAGGCAGTGATGGATGATGGACAGACCAGGACGAGAGGGGCCATGCTCAACATGTGAGGAGCATGGACAGGTACTGAGACTGTCAGAGTGCAGGTATGGGTGGTCAGGACAATCCTTCACTACTTTTTGGCACCTTCCTCATACTCCATAACCTCTCATATCCCATATGGCTGAGGTATGATGGGGGTGTATGGGATATGAGGGTGTCGACTGTATGTGTCAGCCAGGGGGAAGCTGGTGAAAAGGGCAAATGACTTACAGTAAAGTTCAACGACAATGACACTCGGCGGGGCGCTGGTGTTGCGCCGGTGTTGTGTTTTGGTGTGTGGCGTCTGTTTGGCCCTGATGCGCGCTTTCCTTTCCAGCCCGGAAAGCGAATTCCGAGAATTTTCGAGGTTCTGATAGGAAAAGATATGACAGCTGCAAGGCACTCGCACCCAGCCTGAGGTTGAGTCATGCTGCACTGTGCTGTCACCTTTGGCCATAGCCACTGCAGGCCGACGGCGTCTTTCCACCCGCTTCCCTGTTCATCCGGTGACAGGTTTCCGGGCTGTGTCCGCCGATTCGCCCCATCGCCTGCGGCCCTAGGCCTCTATGTGGGACGCTGCGCGTTCGCCCTATGATAAAGGAAACTTGCCATGGACCTACAAGTTAATACGACATGACCCAGTTCTCGCCTGGTCGACTCCACTACTATATCCCTTTAGCTGTTCTGTAACATGACTGTGCTTAAATTGTCCAGTTTTTATCAAAGTTAGACGCCGTACATATATAAATAAAGGCTATGCTCTTTGCAGCACTGTACGAACTCAATGTTTCTCTTCCGCACAAAGGCGAATGCTCAACGCAAGTACATCGATTTAATTTATGATGCGGCTTCAAAATGGCCCAATTGGATCCCAGACAAGAAAATAAGCGTTTGTATCGCCTTAACCTCTTTGTCTGTCGGCGCATTTGATGGTCCCCACCAAAATAGCCCGGTGATTTTGGCAATGTCGACGAGAAGACGGGGGACTTCATAGTTGAAGGAAACATATATACCCACGATGACACCAAGGAGATCGCCATCAAACATCCGGTCGTTCATGGCAAAGGCACTGATCACTGGGATGTTCATAGCAATGCAATAAAGGGGTCGGGTGTCGATGTTGAGGTCGGAGCGTAAGTCCCAAGTCCAGAGCTTCAGCCTCTCAACAAATCTCATCGGAAATACAGAAACATCCCGACTGGCCAAGGCTTTGCCTTCCAGAATGGGTGGAGATTCAGCGAGAAACGCGGGGCGATCTTGGTGATGCGCAAGCTGCAAATAACCTACGTCCCGGACGAATTCTTCCAACCTGCCCTCCATCTCCCCATTCTGAAAGGCAAGATGGTGGCGAACGAAGTTTGGAAATGCTACGGGTACTACACGTACCTTTCTGGTAGATGTGGGTACTCACAACCTCTTGTTTGTCTCATCCCTCGACGAGAAGAGAATGAATTCTACCTTACCCTAGCGAAGGAGCACGTGACAATCAGCTTGCATGCGAACGCGCCCGCAGGGACTCCAGTTGTCAATGCCAGCATATCCGGGGCCTTCCACTGGTCTGCCGAGGGCTCAACCGGCACCAGCCATTCCGCTTACGGAGATGACTATGACTATACCCCACTGTTCTCTCTGAGAAAGATACGGAAAGCGCGGCTGAGGAGGGACAAAGGCAAGAGCCAAGGAGAGGAAGTGTGAGTGCCCTATACACCATTCCTGTATAAGCGTGCTTAAGGCCGAAAACTTTAGGTGGGTCAAAGCCCAATTGCCATGGGGACCTCTCGATGAGGAAGGCGAAATAGTGGAACAGGACGATGATGATAATGGCGGCGACTAAGGTTTTGTTTCCCTTGATTTGAATTTAGGTCATAACTGTGGAATGCAATTCATTGACTTTGTAGCATTGGAAGAGACCAGGACACGAGGTGTCCGTTAAAAGTCGCAGTTGTGAAGCTACTTCAGCAAACATGCGCTCAGCCCGACGTTTGACGCTGGCCGCCTGGGCTGCTGGAGCGGGTAAATAGGTCCCGCATGAGCAGGGTCTGAATTCTGAAGCTGTGGCTTGTGTACGAAAGCCTGGCACGGCGTACAACCAACATACAAGAACATAATCCTGGCAGGTGCCCCTCGGGCGTGCCCGCATGTGATTCCCGCACTCCCACGGCGTACGGCGTATTGCGTACGGTAGATACGTGGACGTAGTTCAATTATGATCGATACCCTTATACTTTTAGCATTTAAAGATCCTAAGATGAAAGGGGAAAAGGTATAAATGTGAACAACAACGAATAAGTAGAAAGAGATCCAGCGGCCGTGACTGCGCAACGCCAATTATCACCATCACCGCAGTGCGTGGGCCCACCCCAGGCCCATCTTCGGTCGTCCACGCCTCCTTGCTATCTCTGCACTTCAAGCTTCTCTGCCCTGCATTTCCAGACGACTGGTGAGCAGTGAAAAAAGGTCCAAATATATCCACCTACGAAGATCAACATCCCTGAATTATGCCCCATAGTGCACATAATTCACCCAACTCTCCAATGTCGTGTCCTTCTTTCCTCTCAGATCCCTCACAGCATCCCGAAGTGCCTTAGCTGTTCTCTCATAATACGGCACTCCTTGCCATTCATCCGAGAACACCGACTTGTAAAAGCTCCGAGCAACGACCGGTCCGTCGATGTCCGCGACCGCCCACATTGTTCCGACCACGCTCCGGAATCCGCTGTATTGAACTGCCGCGGCAAGGTGCAGTCCCTCATTCGCAATGCTTTCCTCTGTGATCTCGGCTGTGTGACAAGCCGAGAGAAATGCAAATTCGGCACTGGGAAGTTGAGATCGTACTATGTCGAGTAGCGTGAGATGTGCGTCTTCATAAAGTTCGAAGAAGGCATCGAATGGCTTTCCCGTCTCAAGTACCCCGTGACATGAGATGTGAGCAAATTGGTGTTTCCTGAGGCAGTCGAGTGTGACAATAGGTGTCGTCATTTTCTCACTAAGAGTTTCCACCGATGGACAGACAGCCTGGATGATGCGCATCTCTTCAAGCGATCTCGGCATGTCATCATCAGGCTGCACCACAAGCAGCATCGAAGGCACATCCAATGGTTGCATGTTTGGTTCACGTGATTCTATAAGGGCAGAGAGTGTCGGAGTATATGAAGAGATGTATTTGTCCGAGAAGTACTGCTTGGTAGGGCCATTTGACGGAATCGGGCCCATGGCGTGGAGAGGAAGGGAGAAAAATACAGATGTTGGGCACCACCAAACACGGGACTGTTCTGGGATTTCCAGCTCGCGGAGTCGCTCGATCACCGGACGGCCAACAAGATGATAGAGATGCTTGAGTACCTCCTCCAAAGCGTCCTCGTATTCGCCTGAGTCAAGGCCAATATTTCGTGCAGTCAGTAACTTGTCATGCAACCTTTTCGCGTGGTCGTAGAAATCGTCACTTGTTGGAATAAGGGAGGGAGGGGAGTCATGCAGGAGAATGATGATGTCGGAACGCCATTTAGAATGGTTGATTAAAATGACAGGCCCACCCGCAGCAGCAGAACGAAGGCTGTCGAACGAGGGTGGGATCAAAAAACTGTCGAATCCTGGCTGGGCTCGGATCTGAGAAATCAGCCTGTCACGCTCCTCTACAAGTTTCCGTTGCTTCACCACCAGGCGATCGAACGGGTCCATCCCCTCGCGGCCATCGATCTGGCCATCCTCCATCGAGATGGCTGGAGAGGCTGAGATTGTTAATGCTTCGAGGTCCCGATTCACAGCTGCGAATTTCTTGGCCAAGGGCAAGTTGACTGCATGAAGCTGGTCAATTGAAGTCCGGAGGCCACGCATCTCTGACCATAGGAGGCCCTTCCCTCGTTCGAGAGTCTCGATGGCCCGCTTAATTTGACCAATCTGGACCAGATACGATGCATAGTCAAGCGGCAGCCTCTCGTACCTATCACGCATCGCCACAAGACGGAAATGTTGTATTTCGAGGGTAGGAGCGAAGGAGAGAGATTCTTGCATGAGTGAGATGGCAGTGTGATATGCGGTGAGTGTGGCTGGGTGGCTGAAAGACCGTGCAGCCTGCGTCCATTCGCATGACATGCGGAATCGATTGGGTACATCTGTGCTTGCATCAGTGGCAACGACGGTGAATAATTCCACGACTTCATTGCAATCCCTCCTGTCCTTGAACAACCAGAGCCGGGAGCGCAAGCACTCAATAAGCGGTTCAGCTATCATATGAAGGGCGATTGGTATATTTCGCATTTTGATGAGGTCGCGGAGTACAGTAATTGATTCCTGGAGATAGTCGATATTGCCTGTGAGGTGAAATAAACGGTGAAGGAGATGGCCCAACGCCCTAAGTGTATATGGAATATGTGAGTGGGGGGATTCAAGGCAGAGTCTGCAGTACTCGATGGCCTTTTCGATATCCGTTGGATCAGTGAGGCCGTATGTGGAATTAACTGCTTCCTGATGAGGCACTCGACCACTCTTGTCCGGCATTGGCAAGGGGAACCCGACAAAGTTCGATCGGGCCATTTGAGGAGAGGCAGCCAGATGGGAATCGTCAACAACTTTGGCGTCATCTTCTTGTTGACCACTTTTGACACCAAACTCTTCGAAGCGTCTCTTCTCGAGATCTGCCAGGTCTTTCATGAGAGAGCGACGATTCGGATCTTCAGAAGACACTGCATCGAGATGAATACGTGTGCGGAAAATTGTCTCCGCTAAATGCTCTGGCTTTGAATCAAAGGTGTATTGGCACCACGCAAGCGTTCCAGCCAGACTCCTAGCCAGTGCCACATCTTCATTTGGATCGGCGATCATTTCGTTTATGATTGACGTTGCCTCCTCGTGATCATCAGGTGAGTGACCCCAAAGGAAGCGAACACAAAGAGAGAAGGCAAGCGCGAAGCGAACTTGTTTCAAATTAGGCAATCGTATCCTTGCTCTACGCAGACATTCATTGGCTTCGTCTGGAAGTGGTTGCCCAAATGCCTTAGTAGCCCCACATATGGCACCGGCCACTGCTGTCGCAGCATCAATCAGAAGTGATTCTGGGACACCCGAGCTGAGAAGCCCGCAGAACAGAGTCGCCACCCTCCTGATATCCCGCGTTGGATCGACAGGATCCAGTTCCACTTGAACGGCTAAAGCGCACACCAAGTATGCTTTAATATGACTGCATGTGATCTGGGAGGTTTCAAGCGACTGGTCTTCAAGGTAACGAAGGTACTTGATAGCGTGCTTTACATCGCCGGGCTGCTGGAGCTCACGCGAGCGAAGAAGAAGGGCATTTGCGAGGCAAAACATGGCCTCAATGACGTATGAACCGGGTTGAATTCGGGTATCAAATGGCAGGAGTATAGCTTCGGTAGAGTGGGAGATTGACTTGTCGAGGTCTGCACTCCCGTGTGAGTGCATGTAGCGTGTCAATCGTATGAAGGCCAAAGTTCGGAGGCATTCGGAGTGCAGAGGGTGGGGTCGAGGAAATGTCAGAAGTCGATTTTGGTATCGGAAAATGTCGTTATCGATTTCGACAAAGCGACTGTTGAGAGGGGAGTTGCGGAAGACGAACAAAAGGGTTCAACCAAGAATGCCTGAGATGAAGGACAAATTTAGGACTCACACTGTGTGCTTGCCATGATTTAGAACTGAAAAACCGGAAAGAAAATTGCAGTATTTGGCGAGGAGGGATGAGAGATGTGGGTCATAAAGACAGTGTCCCGAGGCAGCGCCGGCGAATTGGAAACGTGTTGGTTGCATCGCACTCAGGCACTCCTACTGTCATACGGCCATTTGATTGGGACTTGCATACGCCGAGAGGTCATCAACAATCGATAATGCTTTTACCTATGAGCACAGCAATGTGGCCATCACAGGGAAGTCAGTTGATTACAACTTCGGCATAGGGAAGTTCGGACCAGTCCGAGACAGAGTCTCCATCAATTGGCTGCTGAGGGGAGAACAAGCGGCTTCACGCCCGAGCCGTGTCAACAATGAGGTGACCGACTGGCAGACGTACTGCATCCCTCGCAATCAAACAAATAACTAAGATAATAGGCGTTACAGCATGGCTCAGCTCACTCAGAACGCGCCGATCCGTGCTATCCGGGAACGTGTAGACGCTCCCTCGCCTCCTGCCTTTTCACTCTTGAACACTCTCCCCCCTTCTCTTTCCATCAGACCCATGCACTCCTTGTCACCACCCCTCGTCCTTCGTCTATCAACCCTGGACTCGTCTTAGCTTCTCGTCTTCTGCGTCCGCCCGAGCCCCTACTCATTTCAGCTCGCGTGCCAAACGCGAGCTCTCGTCTCGCTCCGCCCACGTCGCAGCGCCCGTGCAAATGGGCCTTCACTGGATTCCTTTCATGACTCGCCACTCCCTTCCCCTCGCTCATCCCCTCACTGCCTTGTCCCGCGAGCATCCTCGCGCAGCATCGCCCAAGTCCCGTGCCACGTCGCTGGCACCGCCCCAGCTTTCTCAAGGCCACTCGCACAAAGGGCGAGTGGCTCCACGCAGTCCGCATCACCCGCGTTCCTCGGCCTCACGCCGCTGCGGGCCAACGCTAATGGAGGAGGCTGGATGGATTTGGACTCGGTTTGGTATAATTCGTGCGCCCTATGTTTCCTTTGTTCCTTCTTCACTGCCTCCACCTTTTACGTTCCCTCTTCATGCTCTATCCATGCCACCGTCTTGTTTAACGTTCCTACGTTACCGTCCGCCTGACCCCATACGATATGGCCTTTATAGATACAAGCTGAAATGTATTTAAAGCCTCAAATTGCCTTGCTTCCAATACAGAGTCCCACGAGCGCATCCGGCGCCGTCTCTCACATTTCGTCTACCTCAAGTTCCCTTCAGTTTCATTTCCTTTCCTTTCCCCTCCTACTCCTCTTTATCTGCTAGGGTCTTCGCTTCCCCTCGGGACGACACTGCAACACTTCTGTGCCGTTCACCACTACACCACTATCGTTCCTAGACACCCATTTTTACAACCCGTCTGAGAAGCCTACTCCTTACCTGGGAATTCTGGCTCAGACTCACACGACATCAACAGGTGTTCACGGGACGACACAAGTCCAACTACGTCAAACTGACACCATTTATCCCCTCCCTTCATGCAGAAGAGTATGCAGAGCAGGCCACCGCCCACCCCGAGCTGCACCACTATTTCCTGATGGATGACAACGGTTAAGCCCCTGAGGTGTAGCTTCTCGATGTGCATCCTCTTTGCGGGTATGATCGGGCTATCAACGCGTTGCCGGCATTCCTGAAGATAGAGATCGCATGGGCGGTCGTGTTCTCTAAGTTTCAGTGCACCTATGTCACGACAAACGCTGTTGGCCTCTTCCTCGACTATTGCCTCGAGCCACCAAACATGCCAGAACGGCCCAGGCTCAGGTTTGTGCGCGTGCAGTGGACGAGACACGCAGAGATCGAGTCGTCGTGTGTGACGGCGAGGCAGATGGGGTTCAAGGAGGAGGGCATGATGTGGGCGTAGGTGCTGCCTGACGGGGTGGAAGAGAACGGCCGGCAGATACGGGATGGGGACCCGAAGGGTCCAAAGACCGGATGGGGCAGCGTCATGCTCTTGCTTTGTACAGATGATTGGGAAAATGGGGGCAGAGAGCATGTGCGATAGTTGATTGATCGCAAGTTTAGGCAGGACGGAAATGTTGTATGATAATCGTTCCCGTATTTACTCCCGTCCCGGGTTGTGTGATGTGTGATAAGAGCTGGACACGCCTCTGGCTCCCGACACTCAACCCCCATAGTGCGTACGAGTGAATCTAAAGAGCGTCAGTGGGCGGAGGACAAGTTGAGGGTAAGGCGGATAGCGAATCGTTTCGTCGATAGAGGATGTCAAGCCAGGGAGGACGTGCTGTAGATTGAGAAGACGCGTGGTATCTTAAACGAGAGCGTTACGCGCCGGCCACCTCCAAGACGGTGTCGAAGATGGAAAGGCCGGGAGTCTAAAGACGAACGCTCGGTCTTCATACTCGGTATATCTTCGTCATCGAGTCATCCGCCGAGGCAGGGGAAGGGACAAGGGACAAAGGCGACAGTGCGATGGGGACGGCGCGGGGCGTATCAATAACTCGGAGACTCACCGCGAGTAAAGTGGCAGCACCAGTGCCAAAGGGAGCGAACGAGTGTGTGGGTGTGGATGTGGGAGGGGAAGGGAAAGTGGGAGGAGAAAGACACGAGGACGAAGGGAATTGGATCATGGAACGAACACTGTAGGTTGACCGGGTCTCACACTACCGTATACCCCTTCACTATCACTGGCACTAGCACCTTCGTCGTTTTTGACTGCGTAGCTTTTGCCAATGTATGCATTATTCATGTAGAGTTCAAATTCAACTCAAATTCATCGTAGAGGTTTCCCAGTTGACAAATCAACTGTATAGTGGGATCAGGGCGCGTTCTTGCGACTGGCCCGACTCCAACTCCAATCGCGATGACCGGCCAATTACCATCTCTTCGCTCTATGGCCCAGAGGCCAGGGCTGGAAGGTTCTTTCACTAGCCCTCAATGACGCCACGATGCAGATGTTCGCTGCGTCTCTTCATAGTGTCCATCATGCTCAGAAAAGCAGGTATTGCCGTGCCCATTATACATTGTAATCGGGTTCCTGTTGGTGGTGTCACCGAACAATTAACGGACGCGCAGATATAGAAGAGCCACAGGTAAAAATATACTTTTCTCTGATTGATCAAGACCAGGCACAGACGATTCCCTCGGAGTATGTGCTATCCAAGGTGCGACTCATCTCCTGCCGGATATACACAAAGACGGGTTACTAGTTCCTTCACAAGTAGACAACGTTCATTAGTGTGAGGAGTCCGAGTCTGTGAAAAAACAGTCAGTACTGGCCACAGGATGGATATAGTAGTGTGGATCATAACATATGCGTGTGCACTTGGGTGTGAGATGCCTAGAGTTGGGATGTTGTGGCGAGACATCGCAGGAAATGGAAGTTTTAAAGGGAAAAATGAGCCGGGGGTGCCAATAGTGAGGGAAAGAAGTGAACAGGAACAATCAGGGGGGATAGGCCCAGGGTATGGGTCATACGATCTTGTAGCCTAGGCTTCCCAGCTACCATGGGCGATGACGCTCTCTTCGAGGGCGTGCTTGGAACGAGTTGATGGATAAAAATGGCACTCAGAGGATAAGGAGCTGCCTTTTGAGGGGGAGAATCGAGGTCATCCGCCGCCGCGGCCGAAAACGAAAACGAAAAACACCTGGACCCGGTGCCCTTGTGCAAGGGTATGTAAACGGTGCGAGTAAGGGAAAGGATGCGCATCGCGTTCGACAGCATTACCGGATCCCGTCCCAGGCCCCGCGTCGAGGCCACCAGCTGGTTCCAAAACTCGCAAAACACGCGCTGGACTTCGTGGCAGGTATTCTCGACCTTCGGCTGGCGCACCGCGCCAGGCGTGTTGTGGATCGTCGCAGTCTGGATGAGCCGAACTTGGCTCTCGGGCGATTTGCACGAGGTTGCGGCTGTCGCATGGTCCTCCGAGTCGGCCAAGGCGTGATTGCGACCACTTCAACCCGCGTTGAACAATGTCAGACTAATGATCGTCCGATGTACGGTCTTCGAGTCGGTTGATGGGAGAATTAAATTGATAATGAGCTGTACCCAATCGAAATGAAACGCATGGAACTCCATCTGAAAACGGAACATTGAGATGACGGGGGCAGGCGGTGATGAACCGAGCGCGAGATGAGCGAGAATAGGGTGAGGGGTAGTAGTTGACAGCGCAGCACGGAGCTAAAGTCATGCGACGGTGTTGCAGAGGAGTGGGCGTGAGAGAAAAGGGCGGAGAGACTTGTTAGAGAGAACGGGACCGTGACAATGACATCTCAGTGCACTTACAAAACAATAAGTTTTTAAGAGCGCCAGCATTCGACTCCGAGAGAATATCATGCAGTACCGAGAGCAAACCTGGGAGAGTCAGGTAATGATAGAATAAAGTGGCCATAGATGGGCGCACGAGGAAAGGGAGAACGGAGGGTACAAAGGAAAATGCCGGCCCTCGGCCCGCTGGACGGCGCGGATCGCGGCGTCGGTGTCGGTTATGGATGGCTGGTCGCGCTTGATTTAATCTAATCGTCTCATCTAATCGTTTCATTTGTACGTAGCCACGGAAATGAAATCCTAGGATGAAAGGAGAAGGGAATAAATGTGAACAGTGAATAAGTAGAAAGAAATCCAGTGGCCACGAGTGCGCAACACATGGTACACCTGATTATCTCCATTTCCCAAGTGCGCGGGCCCACCTTGGGCACAATATTCGGTCCCCCGTGCCCCATCGGCATCTCTGCGATTCAATTTCCTATAGATAACTGGTGAGCCCTGGACAAGGTCTTAAAATACATAACTACCTACAGAGATCCCCAAGGGACATCCCTAGATCACGCCCCATAATGCACATAGTTCACCCAACGCTCCAATGTCATGTTCTTCTTTCTTCTCAGATCCCTCACAGCATCCCGAAGTGCCTTGGCTGTTCTCTCATAATATGGCACTTCTTGCCATTCATCCGAGAACACTGACTTATAAAAGCTCCGAGCGACGACTGGTCCGTCGATGTCCGCCATTTCCCACATTGTCCCAACCACGCTCCGGAATCCACTGTACTGAATTGCCGCGGCAAGGTGCAGTCCCTCATTCGCAATGCTTTCCTCTGTGATCTCCGCGGTATGACAAGCCGAGAGAAAAGCAAATTCGGCAGTGGGAAGTCGAGATCGTACAATGTCCAGTAGCGTAAGGCGTGTGCCATTATAAAGTTTGAAAAATGCGTCGAATGGCTTTCCAATCTCGAGTATGCCATGGGATGAAATGTGTGCAAATCGGTGATGCTTGAGACGCTCGAGTGTGGAACTAGGTGTCGCCTTTTCCCGAGACAGAGTCTCTACAGATGGACAGACAGTCTGGACGACGCGCTTCTCCTGTAACGCACTCGGCATCTGAGCATCAGGCTGTATCACGAGTAGCATTGAAGGCGCGTTCAATCGTTGTGTGCTCGATTTATGCGATTCTATAAGTGCGGAGAGCGTTGGAGTATATGAAGGGATGTATAAGTCCGAGAAGTACAGCTTGGTAGGGCCATCTGATCGAATCGGGCCCATGGCATGTAGGGGAAGGGAGCAGAAGACAGATGTCGGGCACCACCAGACACGGGATTGCTGCGGTATATTCAACTCATTGAACCTCTGGATCACTGGATGGCCAACAAGATCATAGAGGTGCTCGAGTACATAACCCAAAGCGTCCTCGTATTCCCTTGACTCGAGCCCCTTCTTGCGTGCAGCATGTAACTTGTCCCTCAAACCTTTTACACGGTCATAGAAATCATCACTTGTATGAATAAGCGAGGGAGGGGAGTCGTGGAGGAGAATAATGATGTCGGAACTCCATTCGGAATGATTGATTATAATGACAGGCCCACCCGCAGCAGCAGAACGAAGGCCGTCGAACGAAGGTGGGATCAAAAATCTGTCAAGTCCGGGCTGGGCTCGGATCTGAGAAATCAGCCTGTCACGCTCCTCTACAAGTTTCCGTTGCTTCATCACCAGGCGACCGAGTGGGTCCATCACCTCATGACCACCGATTTGGCCATCATTCATCCAGTCAACTGGAGAGTCTGAGATTGTCAGCGCTTCGAGGTCCCGATTCACAGCTGCGAATTTCTCCGCCATGGGCAAGTTGACTGCACGAAGCAGGGCAATTGAAGTCCGGAGGCCACGCAGCTCTGACCAGAGGAGGCCCCTCCCTCGTTCGAGAGTCTCGATGGCCTGCTCTAGTTGACCAATCTGGACCAGATAAGATGCATAGTCGAGTGGCAGTTCCTCGTACTTATCGCGCATTGATACAAGACGGAAATGTTGTATTCCAAGGGTAGGAGCGAAGGAGAGAGATTCTTGCATGAGTGAGATGGCAGTCTCATATGCGGTGAGTGTGGATGGGTGCCTGGAAGACCGTGCAGCCTGCGCCCAATTGTATGAGGTGGGGAATCGACGGGGTACATCCGTTCTGGTATCAGCGGTAGCGAGGGCAAATAATTCCATGATTTCGTCACTGTCCCTTCTGTCCTTGAACAACTTGAACCGGAAATGCAAGCAATCAATAAGCGGTAGAGCGACCACATGAAGGATGGTCGGTGCATCTGGCATTTTGATGATGTCACGGTGCACAGTAATTGATTCATGGAGGTAGGCGATATTCCTTGTGCGATGAAACGCACGGTAAAGAAGTCGGCCCAACACAACAAGTGTGTGTGGAACATCTGAGTGGGGGGAAGTAAGGCAGAGTCTGCAGTACTCGATGGCCTTTTCGATATCCGCTAGATCAGTGAGACGGACCATGGAAAAAAGTGCAAGAAGATGAGCCCTCTGCTGTTCCCCGCCTGGCAACGGCAAGGGAAAATCGCCAAGATTTGATTTAGCCATTTGAGGAGACGCAGCCAGATGCGAATCGTCGACAATTCCGGTGTTGTCTTCTTGCTGACCACTTCTGGCACCAAATTCTTCGAAGCGCTTCCTCTCGATATGTGTCAACCTCTTCACGAGAGAGCGACGCTCTGGATCTTCGGAAGACATTGCGTTGAGAAGAACACGTGTGCGGAAAATTTCCTCTGATAAATGTTCTGGCTTTGAATCAAACATGAATTTCCACTGCGAAAATGATTGAGCCTGACGCATAGCCAGTTCCGCATCATCATTTGGATCTTCGATCGTTTCGTCCAGGATTGACATTGCCTCCTCGTAATCATCAAGTGAGCGAGTCGCCAGGAAGTGAAGATTAAGAGATAAGACAAGCACGTCGCGAACTGCTTTCCAACCAGGTAATCGCATCCTTGCTTCACGCAGACATTCAACGGCTGCTTCTGGAGGTGGGCGCTGAAATGGCACAGCAGTGTTACATATAGTATCGGTCAACGATTTCATAGCGTCAAGCAGAAGTGATTCTGAGACACACGAGGTGAGAAGCTCGTGGCACAGGGTCGCGATCTCCACAGTATCCTGCAATGGATCGACAGACCCCAGTTCCACCTGAACGGCTAGAGCCTGCACCAAGTATGCTTTAATCATATTGCGTGTAACACTGGAGGTTTTAAGCAACTGGTCTTGAAGGTAACGAAGGTACCTGATAGCGTGCCTCACGTCACCGGGCTGCCTGATAGCCTGGGAGCGAAGAAGAAGAGCATTTGCGAGGCAAAAAAAGGTCTCGATGACATATGAGCGGTGTTCAATTGTGGTATCAAATGACAGGAGTATGGCTTCAATAGAGTGGAAAATTGACTTGTCGAGGTCTCCACTCTCATTCGATAATTTGTAGCGTTTGAGTCGTGCCAAGGCCAAAGCAACGAGGCATAGGAACCGGAGAGGGTGAGATCGAGGTAACGTCAAGAGTCGATTTTGGAGTCGAGAAAGGTCGTCATTGATCTCGAGCAATGGGGCTGTTGAGACAGGAGAGTCAAGTACAAATTGCAGAAGACGAACATAAGGCTTCAGCTGAGAATATCTGAGGCCGAGGACGGAATGAGGACTCACGCTGAGGGTCTGGGAGAGAGGAGAGGTGTGGGTCCGACTCCAGTTCCACATGAACGGCTAGAGCCCCCACCAAGTATTTGTTAATGTCACTGCGTGTGACATTGGAGGTTTCAAGCGACTGATCTTGAAGGTAACGAAGGTACTTAATGGCGTGCTCCACATCGCCGGGCTGCTTGAACTCCCACGAGCGAATAAGAAGAGCCTTTGCAAGGTAAAACAAGGCATCGGTAACGAGTGGACCGAGTTCAATTGGGACAGACGGCAGGAGAATAGCTTCGGTAGAGTAAAAAATTGAGTTCTCGAGGTCTTCAAGTTCACGTTCACTCTCGTAGGAGAACTCGTAGCGTGCCAACTGTATCATGCCCAGACATAAGAGGTATTCGAAGCGCCTCGGATGGGGTCGGGGAAATGTCAAGAGCAGATTTTGGAGTCGAGAAATGTCGTTATCGACTTTGAGAAAAACGGCTGTGGAGAGGAAGAGTCGCGGGAAGATGAACAAAAGGGCTCGGCCGGAAAATGTCTGAGATTGAGGACAGGTTCAGGACTCACACTGCACGTCTGCCATGGCTTGGAACTGGAAAACCGGGAACAAAATTGCCCAGGAGGGAGGAGAGATGTGGGTCGTAAAGAACAGTGTCTCGAGGTCTCGAGCACGCTGCACCGCTCTCAGCCACTCCCGCTAGTCATAACATGTGGAAACACAGCCATTTGATCGCGACTTGCATACGTTCTCATCACCCAAATCACTTGGCCCCGCCCTGGCTGAGGCGTCAAAGGGGTCGTTCCGCTCACGCTTCGGACCGGACAATCCGTGTGGTATGTGGGCGTGGGAACGCCTGCCATTTATACTGTCTTTTTCCCAAATAATATACAGCAGACTCGCTCCCAGTACCGTCCCCTCGAGAACGTATGCGCTACAGTATGAGGCTTATTCATTATCAGAGCAGGTAAGTGGCATTTTGTACCCGTTGCAAAGCCATGCATTATGAGCGGAGACCCCTTCACTCACTATCACTGGAACTGGCATCTTCGTCGTTTTTTGACTACACAGCCTTTGCATCCAACACCCATGATCAGACTTGCAGTGCCCACAGATATGATCCTCACTCCACGACATTCTCCCGAGTCTCTGTATTTGGGAGGAGGAAAGAGACCGACGAGAAATTTCGAAAGTGAGAGCAGCACGAGTCAAACATATGGCATTTTGTGTGTCGTGTCATGCCACGATGCAGAGGTTCGCCGGGCCTCCTGATGATGTGCACCATGCTCAGAAAAGCAGCTATGTCACGCCCATATACATCATTATCGGGTGTTCCTGTTGGCGGTGTCATCAAACAATCAACCAACACAGACACACAGATATAGAAGAGGCACAGGTAAAAATACATTGTTCTTTGATCAATCAAGGCAAAGCACAGACGATTCCCTCGGAGTATGTGCTATCCTGGGCGCGGCTCGTCTCCTGCAAGATATACACAAAGACGGGGTTACTAATTTCTTCTAAACATGCTGAAATAAAACTTGCAGGGTACTTAAAAAATACAGAAGGGAAAAGGCCCGCGAAAAGTGGGCCAGCACAAATAGACAATGTTTATTAGTGTGAGGAGTTCGATTTTGTGAGTACTGGCCACAGGACGGATATAGTCGTGTGGATCTCAACATATGCGTGTGTACTTTGGTGTGAGATGCCTCGCAACGCTAGGGTTGGAATGTTATGGCCAGACCTATCGTTGGAGGTGTCCTATACCTTAAGGAAATAGATGTTGTTGTAAGGGAAAAACGATGAGTCGGAATGAGTCGCGATACGGGGGTGCCAATGGGAGGGAAAGAAATGAACGGGACTCATGATCAGGGGGAAAGGGCCAGGCTAGGCTTCCCAGCTACCATGGGCAATAACGCTCCCTTCGGGGGCCATGCTCGGGGCGAGATGATGCGTAGAGATGGCGCACAGAGGGTAAGGAGCTGCTCTTTGAGGGGGAGAATCGAGGTCATCCGCCGCCGCGGCCGAAAACGAAAAACACCTGGACCGGGTGCCCTCGTGCAACGGGATGTAAATGGTGCGAGTGAGGGAAAGGATGCGCATCGCGTTCGACCGCATCACCGGATCCCGTCCCAGGTCGCGCGTCGAGGCCACCAGCTGGTTCCAAAACTCGCAAAACTCGCGCCGCACCTCGTGGCAGGCGTCTTGCACCTTGAGCTGGCGCACCGCGCCGAGCGTGTTGCGGATCGCCGCGCGCGCCGAGGGATCGTCGTAGTCGGGATGCGCGGAATTCAGCTCGCGCGCGATGCGCACGAGGTTGCGCAGTTTGACGCTCTCGCGCTGTGCGCCAAGTTGGCCGAGGCGGGATGGCGACCAGCTCAGTCCGCGTTGAATGATCTCGGACCAACGATCGTCTGATGACGTACGGTCCTCGAGTCGGTTGATGGCCACGGCGACTATGCACTTGGCGAGGAAGCAGATCTCCGGATCCTCATCCTCGGTGCACCGATGCGCGAGGAGCGCAAAGTCGATAGACTTGAAAACGGCGGAATCTACGGAAGAGAGGGCGTGATAGAAAGTGCGTTGGAGCAGGTAAGGATCTGCCATCATCGCCTTCAAGGAAACCCTCATCCGTTTCTGTCTTGTATTATCTGAGAGGAGTTCGGAAGACAATGATCGATCCATGAACGAGACGAGTGCCTTGGGCAATCTGTTGGTGTTTAGTGCTCGGAGAACCTGGGGTGGGTCTTCCACTCGCTTCGATCTATAGAAGCCAGGGATGCCTGCTAAGAACTGTTCCAGCTCTTGATCCTGACCTAAGGAGTTAAGCAACCACGACATTGCTCCGATGTCGAGTGTCGAAGAACAAGTTTCGGCAAGTTTCTCGACCTCCAGTATTGCATAGTCCAATGTCAGCCAACCACCTTCGCTGGCATGGTTCAAACCATGGGGCCCCTCGTGAAAGCCACCACGACGCGTAATGACTCTGAAAAGTGAGAGTGCTAGACGAGGAATCGCTTTCAGAGAGAGAAGGAATCCGGAAAGTGGGGTCGAGTATAGACTTTGGGGATAAAAGTATGGCATCATGCTGTATTTGAGATATAAAATTAGAGGGAGGGCGATGTATAGGTCGACGGCCACGACGATGAGGATACCACCGTTAGAGGTCAACATGACGAGTCCGAGCATGAATGAGAAGATGGAGAGATGCAAGAAAGTATGAAGGGAGTGGACCGTGCGTTGAAGTTCCACCAGCGATCCTTCCTGCATCATGCACGCTCGGATACGCGCGCGCCTATGCGGACTATAACGCGGCTGCGTCAGAAGCAGGTATCTGCGGACCCATTCTTGCACCAAGGTGGCGAACACGGCAGAGGCAAGACTCAGCACCAGACTCGCAAACCAAAGCGCGTTTGTCGCCGTGGATGGGGACGCCGGTGTCGGAGGTGACGGTGGCTGTTGGACATCGGAAGATGCGTTCGAACTGGCCTGCAGTTGGTAGATCTGGCCGAGATAGAAGGCCGAGACGTCCTGGGAGGTGGTCTGGGAGGCAAAGTAAGACTGGGAAAGGAATCCTCCGACTGTGGCTGATATGAGACCGCTCTGACGATGTTTCGGTGAGCATTGAAGCACTCGGAGAAAGGGACTGGCATGACGTACTAGGAGCATGATACCCTGCGCGTCCTCCCTCCAGTTCTCGGCCAGCTTTTGGTCATGTTCTGCTGCTTTCTCATTATACAAGGAGAACAATACATCAGAACCATCGATAAAGTTGCTCTCCGCCTGTAAAGGTGGATCAAGGTCCTGGACCGGTATAAGTCTATATTGCGAACTGCTCGAGCCCGAGGTGGCATCTAGACATGCACACGTAAATTGGGACCCCAGCTAAAGATAATACTAATACTCACCATCAACGGCTGTCCCATGGAACACAGAACCAGGGAGCTGCAGTGTCCGAGGGAGCCGTTCAATATCCGGAGACATTGTGGACGAGAGGGAAGCTAGTAAGGGCTAAAGATTCTGGAAACGACTGAAGCGTACTGTACCGCCTGTATGATTCCGGGGATACGCTGAACCCAGGCACCGGTGGAGTCAATGTGTGGGCGCTGAGTGTATCAAATGATCAAATGAAATTCAACAATTACTAGTACAGTGGTAGGCTACCGTAAATGTGTAAAACAAATATGCATGTTGTTGGTTCCGCCAAAGTTGTGCTCTCAGCGTGAGAGGTGGCGAATACTACTAACCCAAAATAAATAACTTCTCTGATCCGCAGTCACGTCTGCGCTACAGTGAAAGGAAGGTGGACACGTTGGACATCTGGTCCGCGCGTGTGGCACATGGGTGGGCGCACCTTTGTGAAAGTGAGTGGTGCGCCCAAAAGACGATAACGGCGCTCTCAACGACCAACCCACGGTGGACACCGAGCTCACGCTAACCCCTTCCTGAGGTACCCGTGATCTCGCGCAAAATACAAGTAACTTGCTGTACTGAAATTTTTCGTAAGGTAGATGCGCTATCTCGAAGCTGGTAGGGAATTCGGTCAAGGGCTGCGCAGACGCGGCGAAATTAAAAGTTCCAAGATTGGACGGACAACAAAAGGACAAACAAATGCGGTGAAAGATGCCGTATCCTGGGACGTGTCTTAGTGTCGCCAAGGCGGCCAAGTCAGCCCATAACCGGAAACATTCTCACACTGTAGCGCCTCGACCTCGACGCAATTACTCAACATTCTGCACGCTCCGATCCGAGCGTGGCTCCGAAATACCTTACACCAATGCCCCTCCTCAGGTGCGCCTCGCTCGCACTCGTTTCATCGCACTCATAAGGCAGTATCCATGCGCCCGCCCGGTGACTCGGATACATAATAAGGCGGACAATCACGTGACACGAGACTTGAAAAGGAAGGAAAAGGCCAAAGATGGACACTAGAATGCACTGTACATACAATACATGGGGACGGCCTTTGTTCTCTTTCTTTGGTTCTCCTCGTGTGAGTCACGTTCGCGCTTTACGCTTGGATAAATTCGAGATCGAGTCCCCACGGCTCACCTTTTCACTTCACTTCTGACCACGACCATTTGATGGCGTATTGTCATCCATGTGAGCGATGGTTTCCACATACCCGAGCCCTGGAGCAACACTTAGAGGCCAAACATTGGTATTGCCGAGCGCACGATGGGGTCAGCATTCTCTTCATTTAACACCTCCCTTCCTAACCTCACGCACGCGGTGGCGGCGCTAACCGCCCTAAAATATGCAGATATTGATATTTAACAGCTACGCGGAGCTCCAGAGCCACGACCGTGACGTGCACACCTACTGCACCGAATGCAAGCGAAGCTTCCAAAGCCAGAGCAACCTCCGCAGCCATCTAAACTCCAAGCTGCACCGGCCGACCAACGTGCGCTGCCCCGGCCGCGGCTGCAACAGGGCCTTCGTCTCGGCCGCCGCGCTCACGCTCCACTTCGAGTCGGGCACCTGCCCGTCAGGCATGACCCGCAAGCAGCTCGACCGCCTCGTCGTCCGCGTCGACACGAACAACTACATCACGAACCCCGACCGGCTGCTCACCGGGCCTCTTGGGCAGTCCCAGCCGCCCTCGACGACGCGCATGTGGGCGACGGACCGCTCGTGGAATGGGGGGGCGTACGAGTGCTTCTTGTGCAATGCCACGTTCCAGACGCTCGCGCGGCTCAACCTGCACTTGCAGAGCCCGCGCCACGAGGACAAGATCTACAGGTGCCCGAAATCGGATTGCCGCACCGAGTTTGTCACGCTCAGCGGGTTGTGTCAGCATGTCGAGGGCGGGTCCTGTGGTGTGAACATGTTCAGACGTGTCCAAGACGTGATGGAGAGTTTGACGAGGGGCTTCAACACGCTTACTATGTAGGAGTAGTATTCGGACGGTAGTTAACATTCAAATGAACCATACAGAGATAGTAATCATTCGATATTTACAGAGCTTGTGTTAGTCGGGAAGATTCGTGCCAAGTCAGTCACTCTTGGCCAAGTGATGCCTCGGGGCACGGACATTTCGAAAGGACATCATGTTCGTATTCAGGTTTTGAGACCGAACAACGCTTTTGTGTAACTCATACCAGATTCGTTGCTATGCGTAGTATGAGTCCCCGAGATATAAATCATCGCATGCCTTGGTCGTGAAAGTGTCCAAGTCATCCCACTTCACCACAGTCGTAGAGTCTTGCTACGGCCTCCTCGAAGGACTGCCCGAATCTATGCACGCCCTATACTTGAGGCGGATGTGGAATAACGAGATATTCGCACAAGAGAGGAACAGTGTTCAAGAAGTGGTCGTGTTCCTCAAGTTGACATGGACCATCGTAAGGAACTGTCGGAAATAGGAGGCGAGATAGGGGGTGGCTGAAGGCACGCGCATCCGAGGTGATGCATAAGTTGAGTACGGAGTACGATACCATTATCACAGACATTTCCGTTACCTAGCTAACCGTGATGGCATATGAATGTGCCGCGTTACTACGCGGCCAAACGTGAGACTGCCTCACGCGCGTTATGCTTACGATCCCTACTACATTAACTCACTCGGCGCCGCAGCCCAGTTGGCTGCAGCTTAAATACCCTTAGTAGTCTACAGCGTAAACCTCAGTTGTCGTGCTATTGCCGCGCGCGCACTGAGCTCCTTTGTGCTGTCGTCTTGTGTGCAGTGTGCGGCGCACTTCGGATCTGTGTTACCTAGCGCGCGGGCTGCGCACTCCCACACCAATTCCAATTCCAAATTGTGCCCAGGAACAACTGTGTGTAACCTAAGCTCGTGTAGTCATGGGTAGTTGAGGTAGGTCATGGGTCTTGATGCCCATAACAGATACAAGATTTTGATTTCGCCCAAGTGGGCCGCGGAACAAGGAAATGGGACGATAGTGTTGGAATCTATGATGATGCCATGCATGGATTGACGTCAGTTGGCGTCACCTAGCAGTTGCGTCAACAATACACGCGTGTTCCATCGCGCCCATACCCTCCAGCTTTTGTATCCTGAAGCTGAGGGAAAGCACATAGTTCGATCTTGGGATACGTTACATCGCTAACTGTATTTAGGGAGTACGAGTAGAAGATAATCAAATGGGATTTCAGTCGACAAGGAACTTCTCCCAGTGGCTTTTGGCTATGGCCTTAAATGCGATCATGCGCTGGAAAGCAAGTCTTCTATACTCTAGTACCTCCATACCTTCACTCAACCGACGATGGGGGCCCGCAACCGTGACGCACATGAGGACCTTAGTCTCAACATCTGGCCATTGCCCAGTAATGACCGCATCACTCAACTCCCGTGTGACAGGCACAAAGTAAAAAGTGGGGCGCGTCCCGACCATAGCGATGCAAGAGATAGTCATGGCGTTAAGCGTGGGTAGACCCATGCATTTCCGCCTCTGATTGTTGTGCTGGTGCACTGCAATGGCTTCCGCGATAACCTGGGGTCCAGGATCGGAAGCATTGAAAATTGGTTTGTCCTTTCGTAGAACGAGCAAGATCGTCAATCATCGGTCAACCAGGCGCACATCTATATATCTGTGCCACCGTGTTATTCTCGCCACAAATAGAAAGCGGAATGATGTGACGGGTGCGCAAGATGCGTCCGCGTTCTTCAAAGACTACCATGCGCAGAAGCTCGCGAGCAAAGTCGTCGATCGCAGTCTCCTGACTGGTGTTGGTAGCGAGGTCGAGATACGCGAGAAAACAATATGTGTCGTCCGACGCATTGGTGTCGTCAAGGTCAAGGGGGAATCGATGAGTGCGGAATCTAGACCCGTCAAAGGGGATCGGCTCCCTGACAAAAAAATTCTTGTGGTGGAATGGGTGCGACAGTTATATGATAAGCCAGCGCTCATTATGACCCCAGCAGTCGCTGCCGACCTTGCGGAACGAACAAGGCTGGCCATGGAATCCCAATATTTTCCTAGAGTTTCGATGATGCACGAAAGCAAAGAGTGTTAGGAAACGAAGTCTACTCAGGGGAATGAAATTCACACGGCGAGACCTTCTAACTCAGACTTGCGGAGTTAGAATTACAAAGGCTCATGCAGCAAAGTCCAAGTTTGAAGGTCTCGCCCCACTGTATGTAGGTCCTCCCCGCTGCCCCGACGACCGTGATGGACGACGGACGGAGTCTACAGCTACCTCCTAGTCCGCCTCGAGGCTCATGATCCGCACAAGGTGAGTTTGATCATTTCCGCCAGCGAAACTCCCACCGCTGCGGGTGGGCAAGGCACGATGTATAAACACTCAACCATCGGACATGCTCAATCATGATGCGATGATGTACCATTCGATGACAATATATCGGGTACTGAAGATGACGAACATGGACTCAACCCCCATCCTTAATCTGCACACTCCTGTGCACCCATCCTGATTCCTGTGGCGTGACATATTGGCCCGCTCACAACCGCTGCCTCTCGTCCTGATCATGGCAGGATAACTACTGAATATCAGCGCCATGTCCTCCTTGCACTTCAATGCTACGATCACGAACGTCGTAATTGTCCGGTCAAAGAATTATCTGCGCTGGTCCTGGCCCTAGATACGTATGCCACGGTGTCGACACTTTTTAGAACCTTCCGAGCCTCATCTACGTCGTCTTTGGCTGGCTGGCTAGCTCTTCCACCATCGGAGTGTCTGCTCTTCAAACTACCGTGGGCTTCGTCTCCCTTGATACCCACTTTTTGATCCCGTGGCCGAGCTCGGTTGAGTGCGAGCTCATACCGCGCACTGCACTTCCTACTTACTTTGTTCAGGCTCATCATTTTAAATTAAAACTGAGGAAAACTCTAGGCGCCGTAAGCTGTCTCATACGGGCCCAGCCTGACGAGGGCGATGCGTTGCTGGCCCTTGCCCTTGCCGGCAGCATGCCTCACGAAGACTTGTATACTCATTTCGTGACCCTTGATATTCTCTCATCGCCGAATTGGTTCACACATCGTATACACGGTGACAATGAATGTGCGGGAAAGAACAACGCGACGCTGCGGCGGACATAATCAAAGCACACACTTGGTGCGGGCGTCAAAGTCTGAGCCATCTCTACTACGAATGCATCGGAATGACTTTGCATTCGCTGTCTCATTGAGATCCCATCGGAGATGCCCGTATTGTTGGGCAAAACAATAGCGAAGGACGTTTCGTTCCGCGGCACTTTTCCGCACAGGTTGGTGGTGGACTAAATCAGGGGATATCTACTCTGGCCAGTGGGGTTCTTGGGATGTGGAGGCGAATTGGCACGGCACCCGCACACAATGAGTACTCTGGAGCTGCCACTCGGCAGAGGCGTGGCCGCGGCGAGTGTTGAGGCAGCGGGACGAGATTTTATCCGGCGTCGGTGCTGTGGACGGATAACTGTGGGTGAACGTAGTGCGAGGTGCACATGTACATGGGACACATAGACTTGGAAGGAAGGATAGGCATAGGGGCTGCCGTATGCATACTGAGGGAGGAAGCTCAAGCGAAAGTGGGAGCTCGAGCTCGAGCTGTTGAAAGCCTTTGGAAGCCGACCCGACCCGAGGGTGGGAAACAGTTGATCTAACGATCCGACAATAGAGAGTGATTAAGGGTACTGTCACTGATCCGATCCTCCCGCATCAAAATGTTGCTCGTAAGCTATTTGTGCTCCCTCAGCATCGTAGTCGTCGTAACCCGTGCTTTTCACTAACGCTTTATTTTACATTCTTGAACCTGTTGCTATGTCCTATGTCCGTGGTGCATTCGGCCCGGCTGTAGCAAAACTTATGATTAAGTGAGTGATCGCGGACGCGCGCGTAGGACAGCAATGTACTCAGTGTCACGCGTACGGCACGATAACTTAGGTGGCAGCTATTCTACTCGACTAGTATTTATCTACAACGCGGGCTCTTGGCCCTAAAAAGTCCTGGTTCTATGTGCAGTAATGTTTCTGTTTGATCTGTGTATGTTTTTTGTGCTACGCGTAGCTTTATGCGTATCGTAACTAATACCGCATAAATTGTCCGCGGCGTATGTATCTAAGCGAGCCCGATCGACTTTTGTGCGTCCGCTTTGAGGCCGACGCTCCGACGCTTTTGATCCGAGGCCGAATCTAACACCGGCCGCTTCCGGCCCGTCCCAAGAGTGACACAGATTAGATAGGAGTAGTTCGAGGATCAAGTTGAGCTGTCACCGCACGCGCGTATCGGGGACTGGTAAGGTGTGAAATGGGTGCTGGGGGTGCTGCCCATCGTCTCTGCCAATCCGAATGGTCGTGCGTACGGCTGTCCATTATACATTGGATGACTAACATATATTCCCTCTATTTGTACTCCTCGTGTGTGTTACGTTCACGCAGCTTGCATTTTACATAAATTCGAGATCGAGTTCCCACAGCCTTTATCGTTTCACTCTTCACGTCTGACCACGACCATCTGATGGCATATTGTGATCGATGTGATCGATGGTTTCCATATGACCGAGCCCTGGAGCAACACAAAGAAGATTCCAACTTCCACTGGCCTTGCGATGACTGCGACCTCGACTTTGAGAGCTTCGAAGCGCGCAAGAGCCACTACGTGCAGAGCCAAAATCATGATTACTGTGGTCCATGCGATCGCCATTTTAATTTTGAAGAGTCGAGGATCCAACACATGGAGGCCAAGCATTGGTACTGCCGAGTGCACGATAGGGTCAGCAATTCTCTTCATTTACCAGCCATCTATCGAGACTGATGTGAGGTGTAGCTATTCAAGTCTGACGATGCCCTTCAATCGCACTACAAGTACAGCTCCGATCACCACATGTGCCCAGAGTGCGGATCGGACTTTGATGACGAGGATGAATTATGGGATCATGCAGAGGAGGAGCACCATGCCTGTAGGGAATGCGAAGAGGTCAGTAACATTTTTTGCCACCTGCATAACCCCCTCCCTTCCTCACCTCACGCACGCGGTGGCGGAGCTGACCGGCCAAAACGCACAGATATTCGACAGCTACGCGGAGCTCCAGAGCCACGACCGCGACGTGCACACCTACTGCACCGAATGCAAGCGAAGCTTCCAAAACGAGAGCAACCTCCGCCACCATCTAAATTCCAAGCTGCACCGGCCGACCAATGTGCGCTGCCCCGGCCGCGGCTGCAAGAAAGCCTTCGTCTCGCCCGCCGCGCTCACGCTCCACTTCGAGTCGGGCACCTGCCCGTCGCGCATGACCCGCGAGCAGCTCAACCACCTCGTCGTCCGCGTCGACACGAACAACTACATCACGAACCCCGACCGGCTGCTCACCGGGCCACTTGGGTGGTCCCAGCCGCCCCCGACGACGCTCACGTGGGCGACGGAGCGTTCGTGGAATGGGGAGGCGTACGAGTGCTTCTTGTGCAATGACACATTCAAGACGCTCGCGCGGCTCGACCAGCACTTGCAGAGCCCGCGCCACGAGGACAAGATCTACAGGTGCCCGAAATCGGATTGCCGCACCGAGTTTGTCACGCTTAGTGGGCTGTGTCAGCATGTCGAGGGCGGGTCCTGTGGTGTGAACATGTTCAGACGAGTCCAAGACATGATGGAGAGTTTGACGAGGGGCTTCAACACGCTTACTATGTAGAGTAGTATTTGGACGGTAGTTAAAATTCAATTGAACCATGCAGATTTTTCGATATTCATAGAGCTTGAGTGTTAGTCTGGATGATTCGTGCCAAGTCAGTCACTCTGGGTCAAGTGACGCCTCAGGGCACGGATATCATGGTCGTATGTCGCTCAGGTTTGGGACCAAACAACGTTTGTGTGTCACTCGCACCAGATTCGCGGCCCTGCGAAGTATAGGCCCCCGTAGCCATCTGAATCATCAATAAATATAGATCAACGCATGCCTTGGTCGCAAAGGTGTCAAGTCGTCACAGTTCACCGAAGTCGTAGAATCTCGGTAGGGTAACCATGAACGATCTTCCTCAGCTCGAAGGGGTGCCCGAGTCTATGTACGCCCGATACTTGCGGCGGTACCTATATGCGGGCCATTGTGCTACGTTAGCATGTACTCAGAAGAAATCACGAGAGCTTCGCACAGAAGAGAGGAACGGTTGCATACAACAGTGTCCTGGCCGAGACGTGATCGCGTTCCTCAAGTTGAAAAGGATCATCGCAAGGAACGATTGTGTTTACCCTAAGCCCCTGTAGCCATAATGGTTGAGGTAGGTTATGATATTGATGCCATAACAGACACAATATTGTGAGCAGAGAGAGGATCTTGCCATGTGGTGTCGCGGAACAGACTTCTGAGGTTGACCTTTTTTTTCCCTGCCTACTCTAGCCATTACCACCACAAGTACAATATCGGGACTTGAATTGGTCACGTGCTCAAAGGTACTTCCGCTGCCAGGGCCCAAATGTGCCGCGCTCAACCCCATCCATCCCATCTCAATAAGTTCAATTTGTACGCTCTTGTGAACCCAGCGTGATTCGTGTGGCGGACATATTGGCCTACTCACAACCGCGGTTTCTCATAGAATTTCCTCCTGATTATGGCATGATAACTACTGAATATCAGCGCCACACCCTCCTCGCACTTCAATACCCGCGATCATGGACGTCGAACTTGTCTGTCTGGTCAAAGAATTATCTGCGCTGGTCGTGGCCCTGGATATGCATATAACGATTCCGGAACGCTCGGTCATCCGCTCTACTACTGATAACGCAGACCTGACACTTCCTAGAACTTTCCAATGCCCCTCATTGGCGTCGTCATCGACTGTCCATCTGGCTCTTCCACCATTGGAGTGCCCGCTCTTCAAAACTACCGTGTGCTTTCTCTCCATTGATCTCCGAGTCCAGGACATCCTGGGAGGCAACAATCTCGGAGTATTCGATCACACAGCTCGCATTCATGCCGCACTGCGGCTTGAGACCTGTCTGTTTTTCTTATTGATTTCATGGCAAGCTCGGCTGACTGCGAGTTCATACACCGGTATTGGTGACACGCACTGCACTTCCTACTCCCACTTTCGCTGTCTCATCGAGAATGTTCACCGTCCCATCGGAGGTGACCGTAATGTCGGGCAAACAATATCGAAGGACGTTTTGTTCCGCGACACCTTCCCGCACATGTTGGTGGCGTGGCCTAAATCAGGGGATATCAAAAGGTGACACTACAGCTGACACGAGTTGCCAATGAGCGGGGCGCCGGGTCACGGTGCCTTATATCATGTTGTACAAATGGAGTCATGGTGTACTGTGCATCTCCTGACAGACACAACAAACATAACAACTTGATTACGGGATACGCGTATTCCTACAATTCACTCTCGTGCACGAAGGGGCGACTCAAGAGTCAGGCGTCAGGGTTCGGAGTGATGGCGAACCACTTCGAGAAGACGTTCTCAGGGTCGTATTTGGCCTTCAGGCGCTGTAGACGGCTATAGTTACGTCCGAACAACACTCGCGAGCTCGAGTCGTCGGGCACTTGGGCCCCGTTGACAGCTCTTGTCTCCACCTGCGACTCGGAGCCTACGTACGTAGCGAGAACTTTGGTTATACTCGACACGACACAAAGGTGGGACAGGATACTGACTGAAATTCCCATATCCGCTGTTGCCCTCATCGGATACCTGAGCTTCCGCCTCGAGGACAATATTTGTGAGTTCGCGCGAAGCATTTTTTGCAGCTTTCTCGGTGCTAGGTGTATTTTTAGCCCATTTTAGAGCGCACCCCGTCATGCCGCGATGAGAGCGCAGAAAGGCCGTGGCGTCCTCAGGAATGGAGAGCGCTGCGCCGTGAGGGACGTAATCGAACAAGTAGAAATGCTGGATTTCGTTCCCGGGGGCCGCATTAAGCTCAGATACTTTCTCGAATAAGCTCTTTGAAACTTCAGTTCGGGGACCGGACTGGAAAACGCTCTTGAAGTAATAATTGCTCCCATGCTCAAACATCTCGTTCTACGCTACAAATGTTAGGCAATGGCTGGAGGAAAGGAAGGAGACGAACCGCAAGGGTGTTTAACAGTTCAAAAGGGATCTCGCGAGCGCCATCGAAGACGGGTTCTGATCGTAATGTGTGAGTCAATTCACAACGGAGGAATCTTATCGTCTTACTGAGATCGTAAAATCTTTGAAAATTCTTGCGCCCTTCTTCCTCAGATCCATTATAAAACAGTACAAGAATAACACAATCCTGCAAAGGCGTCGTGAGCTGCTCTGTGCGGTCAATTACGAGATATCCATCACTGACATCGCCGGCGGGATCTCTTCCAAAGATTTGGAGCATCCCTTCGTGATCCTTGACTGTCGTCCACCATTCACTGAGCACCCTCATCAGGTCATCCAGCACACTCCCTGGGAAGATAACTTTGCCAGCGAAGACAGTGCGGCGCTGCGGATGTAGTCTGAGGACAAATTCAGTACAGATGCCAAAGTTTGAACCCCCTCCGCAGATGCCCCAAAACAGATCCGCATTTTCTGAGTCGCTGAGGGTGAGTGCGGTCCCATTTGCGGTGACAATAGTTGCCTGCATATAACTTATCAAGGCAGGCAACTCAGTCCGGCGAGGAGAGGACGTACCTGAAGAAGATTGTCAATAACGAGGCCATACTGACCTGTGAGAAACCCAAATCCTCCCCCAAGGAGAAGGCTTTGGAGTCCATAAGACATGGAAGTCATCCTTGCAAGCTATGGACGTACCCGGATACCCCTGTCTGTATCCTTAGTCAGTATACCGCATGGAACATCAGTCGCAATACAACAACACGTACATGGTTGACGGTGCCAGCAACGGAAGCCAATCCATGCTTGATGGCCTCATTTTCGACGGTCTCCCACAAAGTGCCTCCTCCCACGCGCACGGTACGCTTCTCCGGGTCGACAAATGCATAGCTGAAGTGCCGAGAGAGGTCGATTACGAGGCCGTCTTTGGCAGAAGAGCCACCAGCGGGGCTATGGCCGCCGCCGCGAATCGCAACTTGGAGATTGTTCTCCCGAGCGTACCGCAGCGCGAGCGCTACGTCGTCAGTGTCCTTCACAAACGCCACAACCCGTGCAAGGCGCTCCGCGTTGCTCGCCCACCGAGCTATCGCTTTGGCATAGTCTGCATCGTCGGCAGTCACAATATCCCCTTTGAAAGACTGCTTGAGTGTAGAGAGAGAGAGACCAGACATGGCAGAAGCCCTAATGCGAGATGGAGGACAACACAGGACTGGTTGGTCGCTTAGGGGTTAGCATGAGCTAATAGGCATCAGTTAAATTCTTCGTCTGGGCGGGCCGACGTAGATTTTCCTTGGCGTCATATCGTGATTATACAGTGATGTGGGTGAACACCTCCATGACTCCACAGTACGTGCAGTATTGTAATGGGCACAGAGAGACAACATCCACGACGCAGAAAACAGGCGTCGTGGATGTGGCAAAGTTGACAGTCGCCCCTGTCATGAGGCAACTCGTGCCGTAATTGGATGACTTCCTTTTCCCGCGTTCAATTAGCAGCGATGGCCAAGGTCAGCAGCAGCCATTACATCGGAGCACTAGTTGGCTAATCAGCAGCCTCCAAATGTCACTGACAGACACCAGCTACACACGCAGTATCGGAACTCCCTTCAGAGACCATCGACTTTGCGCACCGTATGTTCGACGCCGCACGAGAGGGCAATGCCGAATTGCTCCTCGCCGCAATCGACGCGGGGCTTCCTCCCAATCTCACAAATCAACAAGGTGCGTAGTACGTTTCACAAACGTCCAATTAATCTCTCCCCTCCTTTTTTTTTTTTTTTTTTTTTTCCCTGGAAAACAAAGGCAACTCCCTTTTGATGCTCGCGGCATATGCGGGCCATGCCGAGCTCGTGCGCGGCCTCCTTGAGCGCGGGGCGGACCCGAACCGGCTGAACGACCGTGGGCAGGCGCCGATCGCGGGCGCTGTGTTCAAGCGCGAGGACGAGGTCGTGCGTGCGCTCATGGAGGCGGGCGCCGATCCGCGGGCGGGGGAGCCAAACGCGATCGCGAGCGCGCGGATGTTTGGTCGCACGGATCTGCTTGGCGTGTTGGGTTCGCGCGATGGGGAAGGAGAAGGCCCCCTCGAGGTGCCATCGGCGCAATCATAAAATGCTTCAAATTTTTTTTTTTTTGAGACGTTGAGCCAGCCAAGAGGCCATATCATGGCCTCTGTTTATTCCGCTAGACAAAGTCGTGGTCGTATCTTACTGGTACAGTAGAGCAGCTGAGCAAATTGTAATAACGGCATGGGATGTGAAGTAGTTGAAGTTAAAGGCAAGTAGATATCTGAATGATCTGAACACCAAGCTCGTACGTCCAAAATCAAGAAATCAGATAAAGAATATTTACGAAAGGAGGAGAGTTAGTCGTCTATCATCTTACTCTTTGCTCCTCGCCTGTGTGCCGTCCCCACGACTTGTCCACTGTGCGCATCTGCACGGCCGCGGTTCCATGCGTCGAGGTCAAGAATGTGACCCACGACAGTAGAGCAAGACACCTTCGATGGATCTGGCATCACCTTCCACGCCGCGACGAACACGGACCACGACGGCGGCAGGGAGTCCAACAGCGTGGTGACGAAGAACGCGTCCGCGTCTCGGGAGGTGTACGCCTTGCACGCCAAGACGTCCTGCCAAAGCTCGCCCATGCGCTGTACGTGCGAGGCGACGTCCCCTCTTCGGCGAGCTTTGCCGAGGTGAACTTGCGCATGGTGAGCGACTTCTTGAACTGGGACTCGGGTCGGAAATGCTCCTGCAGCGCGGTCCATATCTCCTTCGCCGTCGCGGCTTGCTTGAATATCCAAACCCATCTGTCCCGTATGTTGACCAAGAGCTGCAAGCGCGCACAGGCATCGCGCATCTCCCAGCGTTCTAGCCCGCCCGGTGCGACTTCTTCTGTGCCGTCGACCAGACGCCACAGTCCGCGAGACTTTAGTATGATCTCGATCTTGAACGACCATATCGAATAGTTGTCATAGTCGAGCTTGGGTTCAAAGGAGATAGGGTCGAGCTGCCAACTCTCCAAGGCTTGCACAGAGGACATGCCGCACAACCGGGCCTCCTGAGCAGAGATACGGAATGTGTTGTAGTGACTCTAACTTTATCGGTGAATGATGCAAGCGGTTTTGCTTACGAGCAGCCTCACTATACGAATGAGAAGCACTCACGGAACCCCAACTTGCGCCCGTATCTCGATCAATTGGGTAGAGATGAGGTCTGGTTACATCAGCCGGTGTTGGGCGGGGCGCATTTAGCGCGTGACCTGAGGTCATCCACCCATCTCGTGACAGTACAAAGATTCTACTAGATCTTACAGTTCAGAGAGAATTCTACCGAGTCAGACCCCCTTAGCAGACTCCCACAATTCATATATCGGGTGTCCCATCGTAATGTCATAATTTGTCGAAACTGTATACGTACAGTACCGTATGGATTGACCCTGGGAGCTTCTCAAGAAGTCGTGAGCACAGTTATCCGTAACAAGATCAGGAGAATCTCCCCATTGGTTAGGTACCTTCCGGATGCGCCAGTATCCCTCCCCACCACACACTGCCCCAGCTTTTCCTTCGAATCTTGCGACACATACTGTACAGCATTGCATCCTCTTCTGGGGAGGATTGCAGCGCACCCAAACCCCCTACAAGCGTAACCCGCCCTACTTTGGGTAAGCGCGGATATTACTGCTATGACTCGATGATCTAGTCGTTGTTGAATACATCATGACTGGGCAATATTATTGCAGGAGCAGCAAATGGCTGACAAGGGGTGGAAAGGCGCATACAAGTCAATTTTTCGTCGAGATGGACAAAGTGAAAATTGGTGGGAGAATAGAACATCCAGGCACATCGAGGGGCCAGACTGTCACTGTCAGAAACTGTTCACGCACCGCGATGTGGGACGTGCCAGCATGAATGAATTCTAGGGAGAAATACGAACATCGCGGTCTGTTCCTTGCCACAATCCCCCCCATGTGCTCCATATTCTGTTCGTTCAGCTTTTCCATCGCATCATGACCACGAGAATGGGAAGGAATGCTTGAAACACCCTGGTCTGGATCTGGCTGGAGCATGATTGATGACCCTTATAGTCATAGTCAGCTGAGAGTAAGTACAGAGATGTCAAAATAAGGGGAAGGACATAAACGAGAGGCGAGGGCAGAGAGGCGCGTAAGGCACACAATGCCAAAGTGGCGAGGACAAACAACTGCTTCGGGCCGTTCCGCTCGCAGCTCCTCTCCAATCGTCCCATTCCATCGCACTCGCTGCCTTGAACCAGATGTTATTCCCCTTGGTGTTACAATTCACGGCACATGCTTCGTGTGTTCCGCTTAGTAAAATAGGTCCGAACATGGCCACGGCCATACAAGCTGCCATACCTCCTACAGCTCCTCGAGCTCGGATGCGTCGGAGTGCACATAAGTGTGGCACTCGCTGGCGCGATGATTGACCGGTGCAACAACATCCCAGTATTGCAAGAGTTGCTAATGCTAATACTCCGTCCGGTTGTAGTGCATGTGGTTGTACCACCTCGTAGGGCGCAACAGTATCGTCTGTACGTTCCCCATTCCGCTCTTGTCGTTCTGATGGTAGCCGCAGAGGGCGCGCTGGGACACCCCTGCGCGGAGGAGCAGCGCTGCCGCAACACACATGGGCGGCGCTCGTGCCGCCGGCAGATGCTGCTTTTGACAAGCTGCTCTTACTGGTGCGTTCGGAGCGCTCACGTACACTAGTCACTGGCAGCGACCCTGCTCAGTGGCGGGGGTGGCAAAGAACCGGGGCGAAATTGTGGAACTGGTAGCGCACTTCGGCCCCGCTTTTTCGCATGCGTCTAGTTGTCCTACACCATCGGTCAGTCCTCCCAGGCGTCACTCATACCCATATCGTAGTTTCCCCTTCCATTACGGGCAGCAATTCCCCGAGCTCCTCGTATTCATATAGGAGCATCTTGGGTACCACAATCTAGTCAGAGAAAGCTTGCGTTGGCTCTAATGGTTAGTTTGCTACGTTCATTTGTACACGGACTACAGCGGGGAATCACATTGATATTGAATTGCACCCGACCTAAATAACTCGTGGAGCGCATGGGACTCCCCCTGAGGACGGAACACCGAGATGACGAGGGCACACGATGATAAATCGAGCGCGAGATCAGCAAGAGTGGGGTGAGAGATAGTAAATCGACAGCGCAACGTGAAGCTGGAGTCACACGAGGGTGTTGAAGACGAGGGAGCGCGAGTGAAAAAGGGCGAGAGACTTGGGGAGCACGCTGGCAAACAACAACGTGACAATGGCATTTCAGCGCACAACCGCTCTCTGCTAAATACTCACAAGACAAGAAACTTTTGAGAGTGCCACCAGGCGATGCTGTACCGAGACTAAAAATGATAAAACTGTATGCTTCAAGGAGGGAGAAATGCCGGCCCTCGGCCCGCAGAACCGGGAGTTTAGGCCGTCGGTTATCGATTGGGCATCTTCACAGGCGAGGCGCGCCGTGATGGTCCTCGAGTAACTGCCCATCGGTATGCAGTTACGGAAATAAAAATTTTAAGATGCAAGGAGAATGTGAACAGATAGAAAGAGATCCAGTGGCCGTGACTGCGCAACGCCAATTATCTCCATCACCGCAGTGCGTGGGCCCACCCCAGGCACAGTTTCGGTTGTCCACACCTCCTTGCTATCTCTGCCCCTCAAGCTTCTCTGCCCTGCTTTCCCACAGATGACTGGTGAGCAGTGGTCTCAATATATATCCACCTACGAAGATCAACATCCCTAAATTATGCCCCATAGTGCACATAATTCACCCAACTCTCCAATGTCGTGTAGTGTTGTGCTTGGCCCGGCTTCAAGCCCGAAGCCAGGCCAGGCCAGGCCTCAAAAAGCCCGGCCAGGCCAGGCCAAAGCCCAGGTTAGGCCCACACCTTGGGCTCGGCTTGGGATACCGAAAGCCCAAGCCAGGCCTTCAGGCCCACGGCTTTGAATAAATAAAATATATAACTTGAAGTCTGTTGCCAGAGTCAAGCTGCAACCTTGTTCTCATTTCGTGTGCCCTTGTATCGGATCAAGTAATTTTTGCAACGAGGTGTGACCTTTAAAATGTTACGGTTTGCGATATTCTGTGACAACCGTGTTTTTCTACGTACCCACGAAGATGTCAGGATGAATTCTCAGTGACGGCAGCGATGATGTTCATATTGACAAGCGCCCTCGTCGAAATCCGGCGCCTACGACAAAACTTCTTGATAAAAATAATATCGAACGACCAGTACTCCCCTTCCAACAAAAATCTATCGATGATTATAGAGCTGCCCAAGAAGCTCAAGATGCAACCACTGCAACATCCGACAATGAAAATCCTACTGTGTCACGCACAACATTGCCCACAACAAGTCAAATTCTGGATGTGACCTCTTCTCCACCACCCACTGATCACACCAAGGACAAGAGGCTGATTTCCGAAGTCGAAATCTCCTCCAACGAGGACAGTGATAGTGCCCCAGCAAAGTCACCCAAGTGCCCACCAAAGAAAAAGGGTACACGATTTCCTATTCAATTAGACTTTAGACTTTGGTTCTCATGGTGATGCAGCCAAAAACAGCATGACCCTTGGTAACCCAGACGCTGTCGATGCTGATGGATTTCTCGTGGACATCAATGTTCAGTCGATTGATGATGATGGCAGCCCTGGTGATGTGGATAAGACTCAAGATGTGAAGGAATTCTTTCATGCCTCATTTTCAAAGGAAGTAACGGGTAAGGATGGGAAAGTCAAGAAAAAACTTTATTGCAAGTGTAAATTATGCCTGTGAGTAGTTGTGATATATAATTTATTTATTAAGTCTAAATCTTGAATGTATTCAATAAGGAATCATACTGGGATTGTTGCAGACCCTAGCACCTGTCGGCAACACTGTGAATTGAAGCATGCCGTGAGTAGTATCTCATGTTTGTTTCGTAATTGAGACATCTCACTCACAAATTTGCAGGGAAAGTACCGAAACTGGTGCAAGAAGGCTGGATTCGAGTTGAAGCTTGCTGGGGATGTGGCTGCATGGAAGTTAAAGGCCAAACAATCGCAATGGACAATTGATGGTCACCTGGTTGAAAAGAAGTTAACTGACAGAACTGTTCTATATTCTGACAAGATCTTTTGACAGGCATCAATCGAGTGGTTAGTGGCAACAGACCAGGTAAGTCTCATATTTTATTCCACCATTCCTCTAATAATAATACCTTTGCAGCCAATTTCAGCTCTCAATCATCCGAAGTTCAAGGAAATGATCAACATTGCTGCCTGTGCCACCAACGGAGTCAAAATTCCTGGTTGCAAGGCTACCTGAAATGAAATCAAGTCTTTGTTTAAGAAACATCTAACTGACCTCAAGTCGAGATTGAATGTAGGTCTATGATTTTTTTTCATCAAACTAATCTACTGACTTGAATTCTGCAGAGCCCAGCTGTAAGCGGCAAGATAAATCTCACATGTGATGCATGGCAGGCTGGCAATATGGAGGGTTATTTCACAGTGACTGGCCATTGGATTGAAGAGTCGGCACCTTTGCATTGGGAGCTCAAGAGCGCTCTACTCAGATTTACACAAGTCAACAACGCCCATAATGGGAAGTGACTTGGTCAAGCCCTATTCAAAATTGTGGAGCATGTTGGAATCAAGCACAAGGTCAGCACAGCAACCAATTTTGTATATTTCTGCCACCTAATCGAATTTGTTTCAGATTGGTCACATCACATGCGACAACGCAACAAATAATGGCACAATGTTAGAAGAGTTTTCCATACATATCGAATGACGAACGAAGAAGAAGTTTTCTTGGCACAAACACCGTATCAAGTAATTTTCAATTGCTTCCCTGTGACTCAGCGCTGATTGAATGAAAACAGCTGCCTGGCCTATGTAATTAATCTTGCAACACAAGCTCTGATCAGTACATACAGCAAATCACCACATTTTGACCCAAATAAACCCGAGGCCCATATCCCTACCACCTGTGATGAAGTTGGCTTAATCCGAGCCATAGCAGTAAAGGTGGGTGATTTTTTTCATATTATATTTGATAATATACTAACCATCAGAATTTCACAGCAAAAATCATCTGTAAAATGGAAACAGATGTTCAAAACCATTCAATCTGAAGCTGGTGTCTCCATCCCGAAGCAGCTATTGATTGATATGAAGGTTTGGTGGTCATCAACATATTTTATGCTTCATCGGGCCAACATTAACAAGAAGGTTCGTTCATATTTTAATGTGCCTTACACAGCTGATCACTATAATTTTAGCATGTGAATGCCTTTGTTTATGCGATGGCACTTGACGAGAATGACTCAGCAAAGCATGACAAACTCATTGCACTGAAGTTGACAACAAATGAATGGGAGTGTGTTGAGCTCTTTCTTGGATTACTTGCTGTACATGTTTTTTCTTATTGCTTTGTTCGTTCCTCCATTAAACTTTATTTAGCACGCCAACAATGCCCAGCAAGCCTTTTCATCAGATCAGGTATCAACACTTCACCTCGGAATACCTGCTCTCGAGGTGCTTCATAAGGCATGGTCATCACGAGCAGAGAGACCCAAGTATGCACCATTTGCTCCAGCACTTGCAAAGGCCTGCGATAAGGTAGATGAGTATTATGAGAAGATGACAGACTCACCAGCATACATCATGGCTATGCGTAGGTTGTCAATCCTGGCTATTGTTTTTCTACTGAATCACAGTTTATGTACAGTACTCAACCTGAAGGAAAAGATGTCGCACTTCAAGAAGCACTGGTCTGAAGATTTACAGCAAGAGGTTCTTGATTGTGCTGAAGAAATTGTGTGTGTTTCATTGTGCTTTTGAGTCTATTTACTAAAAATATCTTTTGTGTCAGTTCCGAGAGCAATATGAAGAGATGCACAAATCTGGCCCCAAACCTTCGATCAAGAAGAACAAGAAACCCGGCATCAAAAGTCTCCTTCGCGAGCTCAGTGACGATGTAACCGGCCTGGGGTGATGGTTCAACACCATCGTGCCCCTGTAAGTTGCGGAACCGGCCAATTAGAGGACTCGTGCCCCGTTTCATGTTTGTGCCCTGTTTCATGTATATCAGCTCGTGATTTTCTTGAGTGTCTTGTGCTATTGGTTGTTATTGTCTTGGTCGTATAAATAGGTAGCACTGCCCCCTTCAGGCCCTAAGCCTGCCCTCAAGTACCATGTACTATATATAGGGGACTCATTATGCCTGGTAGAGGCAAGTTGAGTCTCTTGTCTCAATACTAGCAGTGTTCTACTTCATTGCGGGTGGCTACTGAGTCAGAGCTCAGCAAGTGGTAACCTAGGTATCGACATCGACTTGCAGGTTGACTTCCTCTCTACAAGTCTTCTAGGACACTTTGAGTCCTAGCTAATCGACTTAGTGTGTCTATTGTTGCTGTCATACCCTTGGCGGTGACAGACAATGAGGAAGACCCTGATACAACACCTGCACCATCCGATGATTCCAACAAACCATGGCACCCAGAATTTCATAGGTATCTCAATGCTGTCCATGAATTATCAGAGGGCATAACATCGATAAAGTGGTGGGGTGTAAGTTATCTACACATATTCAACAAAGACTTTTGGTACATACTGATTTAAATTTCGTAGTTCAATCAGGAGCGTTACCCTGTCTGGGCATCCCTTGCTCGTGACTACCTTTCGATCATGGCATCTTCTGTATTGAGCGAGTGAGCATTTTCACAGGGTGGGATCATGATTACAAAACGACGCAACCACCTGAAGGGCGACATTGTCGAGGCTCTGCAATGTGTTAAATGTTGTATACGCCATGACTTACTTTTTCGTGAACCGCCACCATCAAGTGCCCTGGAGACAGAGCTAGATAGTGAGATGGAAGATGGAGAAGTGCCAGAAGCTGTGGAGGATGAGTCCTGGGATAGCATGTTGCTCGATGACAATGACAACGAGATGGCAGATGATGAGTCCAACTTCTAGATGGGTTCACGAAATTTTATGATTCTAATATTATATTTTTTCTTATCTACGCTACCCTATTTTACATGCTTGTCGTTGTGTATTCATCATTATAGATATACTTTACAGTGCTCTTCCAGATGCCTAAAAGCCCTGGCTTAGGCCAGGCCAGGCCCAAGCCAGGCCCGCAGTTTGGCCCAGGGCCTGGCTTGAGATTCTTCGAAGCCCAGGCCCTCAGAAGCCGGGCCCAAGCCCTCAAAGCCAGGCCAAGCCGGGCCCGAACATCACTAATGTCGTGTCCTTCTTTCCTCTCAGATCCCTCACAGCATCCCGAAGTGCCTTAGCTGTTCTCTCATAATACGGCACTCCTTGCCATTCATCCGAGAACACCGACTTGTAAAAGCTCCGAGCGACGACCGGTCCGTCGATGTCCGCCACCGCCCACATTGTTCCGACCACGCTCCGGAATCCGCTGTATTGAACTGCCGCGGCAAGGTGCAGTCCCTCATTCGCAATGCTTTCCTCTGTGATCTCGGCTGTATGACAAGCCGAGAGAAATGCAAATTCGGCACTGGGAAGTTGAGATCGCACCATGTCGAGTAGCGTGAGATGTGCGCCTTCATAAAGTTCGAAGAAGGCATCAAATGGCTTTCCCGTCTCGAGGACCCCGTGGCATGAGATGGAGCAAATTGGTGTTTCCTGAGGCAGTCGAGTGTGACAATAGGTGTCGTCATTTTCTCACTAAGAGTTTCCACCGATGGACAGACAGCCTGGACGATGCGCATCTCTTCAAGCGATCTCGGCATGTCATCATCAGGCTGTACCACAAGCAGCATTGAAGGCACGTCCAATGGTTGCATGCTTGGTTCACGCGATTCTATAAGGGCAGAGAGTGTCGGAGTATATGAAGAGATGTATATGTCCGAGAAGTACTGCTTGGTAGGGCCATTTGATGGAATCGGGCCCATGGCGTGGAGAGGAAGGGAGAAAAATACAGATGTTGGGCACCACCAAACACGGGACTGTTCTGGGATTTTCAACTCGCGGAGTCGCTCGATCACCGGACGGCAAACAAGATGATAGAGATGGTTGAGTACCTCCTCCAAAGCGTCCTCGTATTCGCCTGAGTCAAGGCCGATATTTCGTGCAGTCAGTAACTTGTCATGCAACCTTTTCGCGTGGTCGTAGAAATCGACACTTGTCGGAATAAGGGAGGGAGGGGAGTCATGGAGGAGAATGATGATGTCGGAACGCCATATAGAATGGTTGATTAAAATGACAGGCCACCCCTAGCAGCAGAGGAAGGTGTCAAACGAGGGTGGGATCAAGAAACTGTCGAATCCTGGCTGGGCCGGATCTGAGAAATCAGCCTGTCACGCTCCTCTACAAGTTTCTGTTGCTTCATCACCAGGCCACTGACCGGGTCCATCCCCTCGCGATCACCGGCTGGGCCATCCTCCACCCAGACCATTGGAGAGACTGAGATTGTCACTGCCTCGAGGTCCTGATTGACAGCTGCAAACTTCTCGGCCAAGGGCAAGTAGACTGCACTAAGCTGGTCAATTGAAGCGCGGAGGCCCCGCATCTCTGACCAGAGGAGACCCCTCCCTCGTTCGAGAGTCTCGATGGCCTGCTCTAGTTGACCAACCTGGACTAGATAGGATGCGTAGTCGAGTGGCAGCTTCTCGTACTCATCGCGTATTGCTACCAGACGGAAATGTTGAATTGCAAGGGTAGGAGCGAAGGAGAGAGATTCTTGCATGAGTGAGATGGCAGTCTCATATGCAGTGAGTGTGGATGGGTGCCTGAAATACCGTGCGACCTTGGACCAGTGGTATGAGGTGCGGAATCGACTGGGCACAAGCGTTCTTGTATCGGTAACGGCCATGGTGAATGATTCCATAATTTCGTCACTATCCTTCTGTCCTCTGACAGCTCTAACCGGGAGAGCAAGCAATGAATAAGCCGTACAGCGATATCATGAAGCTTGATTGGACCTGGCATTTTGATGACGTCACGGTACACAGTAATCGATTCCTGGAGAGTGTCGATATTTCCTGTGAGGTCAAACACAACGTAAAGGAGGTGGCCCAACACATAAAGCGTGCGTGGAAGATGGAAGTGAGGGATTGTAAGGCAGAGTCTGCAGTACTCGATTCCTTTTTCGATATTCGTTCGATCAGTGATGTTGAGTATGGCACCAAGTGCATGAAGATGAGGCACTGGATCGCTGTCGTCAGGCATCGGCAAGGGAAACTCGACAAGGTTCGATTTAGCCATTGGGGGAGACGCAGCCAGATGTAAATCGTCGACAAGCTCGGCATTATCTTCTTGCCGACCACTTTTGACGCCAAACTGTTCGAAACGTGTCTGCTCGAGATGTGCCAACCGCCGCTTCATGATAGGCTCCATGACAGTGCGACGCTCCGGATCATCGGAAGACATTGCGTTGAGATAAGTACGAGTGCGGAGCATTGCCTCCGCTAAATGCTCTGGCTTTGAATCACGGATGAATCGGGAATACGCAAGCGTTCCAGCCAGACTCCTAGCCCGTTTCACATCGTTATTTCGATCGGCGATTATTTCATCCAGGATTGACATTGCCTCCTCGTAATCATCATGTGAGCGAGCCCATCCGAAGCGAACATAAAGAGAATAGGCAAGCGTGAAGCGAACTTGTTCCCAATCAGGTAATCGTATCCTTGCTTCACGAAGGCATTCAATGGTTCCATCTAGAGTGGTTGCCCATATGGCACATGAGTCATATGTATGGCATCAACCAACGCTTTCACGGCGTATACAGAAATAATTCTGATTTTTCGACACCCGATTTGAGAAGCTCGTTGCACAGGGTCACCATCTCTCCAATATCCCGGATTGGATCAACGGACCCCAGTTTCACCTGAACGGCTAAAACCTCCACCCAGGATGCTTTAATGACATTGCGTGTGACATCGGAGGTTTCAAGCGACTGGTCTTCAAGGTAACGAAGGTACGTGATAGCGTGCTTCATATCGCCGGGCTGCTTGAGCTCACGGGAGCGAAGAAGAAGGGCCTTTGCGAGGTAAAACAAGGCCTCGATGACGGATGAGCCGAACTCAATTGGGGTACGAAATGGCAGGAGTATGGCTGCAGTAGAGTGGTAAATTGACTTGTCGAGGTCTTCACGCTCGTCCGAGACTTCGTAGCGTGTCAATCTTGCATAGGCTAAAATTGAAAGGCATTTGGAGAGCCAAAGGTGGGGTCGATGCAATGTCAAGAATCGGTTTTGAAACAGAGAAATGTCGTTATCAATTTCGAACAAAGAGGCTATTGAGAGGGAGAGTTGCGGAAGACGAACAAAAGGGTTCAGCCGAGAATGTCTAAAACTGGCGAGGACAGATTCAGGACTCACACTGTGTGTCTGTCATGGTTTAGAACTGGAAAACAGGAAAGAAAATCGCAGTGTTGCCAAGGAGGGAGGTGGGTCGTGGGTCGGAAAGACGGTGTCTCGAGCAAGGCTCTAGCTGGAAACGTGTTGGCTGCATGTTGGCACAGCCACGCAGCCGCCAGACACAGCCATTTGACCGGGACCTGCGTACGTTCTCATCATCCACCAGCCCCTGTATGAGACCGAGTCGCTATCAATTGGTTGCTGAGGGGAGAATAAGCCCGAGTCGTGACAACAACATTGTGGGAGGGGAAGGGCGGGATGTGCTCTGCTCATGGCCGAGGGCGGTGACAAACTACCGAATACCCCTTCAATATGATTGGCACTGGCACGCAGCTTTCGCCCATATTATTCATGATCAAGCACCTGTAGTGCTCCAGATAAATAGGATCCTCATGCCCCACAGGATCCTCCAATCTCTATGTGTGGGAGGAGGGAAGAGACTGACAAGAAATTTTGATTTCGAAAACACATGGCTTATTTATTAGGATCCGATCTGCAGCATTTCCCTGCTAAATGTTTTTCTCGGGAAATAGTCGTCTCTGCATCACGCAATAATTCCCATTCACGGCAAAGAAGGCCGTGCGCCTATCAGAGGTGCTTGACGCTTGACAATTGCTGGCTCCAGTCAATGAATATGTTTATTTATCCATGGATTTTACTGAGATGCCGCGTGTTGCCGAAGACCAGCTCATCATCGCATCGTTCCCCCAGCATGAGTGTAGCATCGTCCATCATAGGCAAGGATATTTGGACCCGTGATCTGAATTTTAACCATCATGAAAACCTCTCCCATTACCATCGAGAAGGAGCAGGATAAGGAAAGAAGACGGTCACGTGGAACGTTCCCACCAGCTCCCGTGATGAGTTTGACGTCATTACGTGCTCCGCCTTCTGTCACTGACGGGTTGACGGCACCTCGCCTGCAATGGAATCTAGCCAACGGGTTGTGATGCCAAGCCAAGATGTTCATATCGACAGCCTCATGTCCAACTCACCATCAGACGATGCTATGCGCCAAGGACTTTCTGACGTTGAGCCCAATCTCCCTTCCCCTACCTTCGTGCAGCCCTTTGCTCCTTCGCAGCTCGAGCCAAACTCAATGTCCGAAAAACCTTCCACTTCAGGTCGCCCTGCATCCGACTCCATGCCAGAGTCTCGTCAGGAGACTCTATCGCTCGAACCCTCTCAGCTCAGGGAAATCACGGACGCATTGGGAGGCGGTCATACATCGCCTTCTGCCTCACCTCCAGTTGATTCAACCGTTCCTCTGGGCTCGATATCTGAGGATACCTCTCGGAGAGCAGGATCTGAGGTTCCTCCTGCGATTTTGAATGCACTCCACGCGACAGAAACTTCTCCTTTCCTTATCCCCCTCCCAGAATCAGATGTTGAGGATGAAGGCTCGTCAGATTTCGCAAGTGCCAGAAGCATGTTGAACGGCGGAAGCCAAGACCGCAGCGCATATACAAATCAAATAGATGAGAGGACGGATGCTCCAAGTCGCTCAGACGTACGTGGTATCACTCAGCCGAGTATGCGTTTTTCCTGCGTGGATCCCTGCATTGGAGATAACATATACGCTTCCAGCTGAGGCTGAAGATAGTCAGGCGCTTTGGGTGCTTGGTGACACCGTCCTCGAGAGACGTGATCGCCGCGTTCACGAAAGATGGAAGGCGGGCTTAGGCGTGACATTTGTCTTGGCACGTTATACCGCACACTGCACTGACCTATCTTCGCTTACTGTCATCCGCCTTTAGGCAAACATACTTTCCGTTATCATCCTCTGCATTGCACTCGAGCTCTATCGTAGAACAAAAGCAGCCTATCCGGGCTTAATCGACAAGATTCGAGCGCGACACATCGCCCGCGTCGGTAGAAATCGTCCCTTCTCGCCTATTGTCAGCCTCTTCTTCGAGGTCGACGCTCCCTTTGTCCACGCCAACACCGCGTTTCTTACCGGCCTCTGCACTACCCTCGCCTGCACGCTCTTATCAGACCTCGCCCTGCGCTGGGTCGCCCGCTACGACAGTCGCCTACCGCCGCCAACAGCGACGCCACGTGATAGAATGATCGCACGCATGGAGTGGAACGAACGGATTGAACGGCGGGCAGTGCCCTGGCTTCTCGAGATCGGCATCCCGGGCTTACTGTATGTCGCTGTGTGCATGTTCTACACGGGAGCCATCATGCGTGCCTTTCCTCATCTCCACATGATGATTTGTGGAACCTTCGGTGTTCTCTTGACGATATCCTCCATTTCTGCGTTATGGCTCTTTGAGCCCGCGCTTGATGCCAGGTTCCGGCCCAAGCCAGTTTCGTCTAGGGGACGCTGAGGGGTACGGGTTAATGATAACTCACTCTTCGCATACTGTATCTCATCACTCCGCATGTACTTTTCTGTTATGACTCGCGTAATTCTAACTTATAGCTGGCATCTTTCGTTTCTTCATTGGGTAGCTTCGACATATCCTACCATCTGCATATACTCATGATCTGGGCGGTAGCACGAGAGATACGAAGGCTCCCTCGCAAAGCCTGCTGGGTTAGAACTACAAGCGGCCACGCCACGATAGCCCCAGTTATTCCCTGGCTAGTGCTCGACGAAAAAGGAATCTCATAAAGGTGTCTATCGGTATATTGGTGTTCAGGTGCCCTGCAGCTAATATTTCAACGCCTGTGCTTGTACTTGAATTTGTATTATTACTTGCCTGTAATCGAAGAAAGTTTGCAGAGGTGGGCACCCTTTGGCTACCTGGTAGCCATAATTGGGGAGCATCCATTGAATTATCACCAGCTTGAGAGGGAGCCATAGATATGAGTTGTGTCAACCGTTACGAGGGAAGAGATTGCTCCGCACCCGATCTCCACCCAGTCCCCCCGTTTGAGTTCGGGAGAAAAAGCCTGTATCTTCTGAGTCTGATCTACGAGAATAAAAATATGAGAATGGACACGCACCGCCTGGATCAGGGCTTCTATCCGCGTCGCTCGAGTTGTAGCAGCTGCGCACGCAAAACGTTTCGTTCGTCGCCGCGTCGAGGGAACCAGCAACGCGAAGGCGGTACGCTTCTGTGCGAAATGCCTGCGAGTCTTGACGGGGAGACTGCAGCTCAACCCAAGTGTCCTCTCTTTTCCAGAGGTCTTCTCATTCGTGGACGCGGACGTCGTGACTTATGAATTGGATAGAGATAAGATGGAGATAAGATGATGGGCGCATGAAGTGAAAGCTTCGGACTAGTGCTGTCACGGCTTGGCTAGGCTCGGCTTGGCTCAGCTCAGAGCGGCTCAGCCAAAATAGGACGAGCCGAGCCGAGCCGAGCCGCTGTGAGCCGCTCGAGCCACGGCTCGGAGCTTCATTGGGATTTCTTGGATGCCACTTCTATTTAAAGCAATCGTATCCTTTTTTGGCGGTATCTACAGTTTGAGAACGGCTCAAGCGCTCAAGACGTTGATGCAACGTTGATGCTCAACAACGGCCTCAACGATGGCCTTAAGCTTCCACTCAAGTCTCACCCTCCCTCTGGCCCCTGCCTTTCACATGCCATCCTGCTGAACAGCATCGGTGCTCAGGCTCAATGCTCAGGGTGGTGTGCTCCAGCTCGGTTGCTGTTCTTGCGGGGGTCAGTTGGCCCTGCGCTTGGCCTCGACCGTGTGGGTTCCCGTGCCCCAACCAGGCCAGCCCTGATCCTAGATGCAGATGGTAATGGTAATGTGCTCATGCCATCTGGGTAAACTCACTCTGGTTCTTTAGCTTGGTGATCAGCAACCGCACCAGCACCAACACCAGCACCAGCGGCCGCATGAGCATGAGCACCGCTGCTGCTGCATGCACATCCACCAGCACCAGCAGCACTGGCAGCAGCGCCATGCCACCAGCACCAGCGGCTGTATGAGCATGAGCACGAGCATGAGCACCACTGCTGACGTGTGCATGTCCACCAGCACCAGCACCAGCACTATGGCAGCAGCAGCAGGCTGCCCGCCCTCCCTGCCCTCATGCCTGTGCTGCAGGCCCTCAAGTGAGGCATGCCGACACACAGCTTGGCTCAAAGCATGAGTGCGTATGTGAGGGTGCATGTGCCCATAGAATCTAACTTGCTGCCACGCAGCAGCATCAGCATCAGCAGCTGCACCAGCAGCAGCACTGCCGCCTGTAC
>WTXH01000232.1:0-54454 GCA_022376555.1 Russula compacta
GCAGCCTGGATAAGATCAGAATACATCCAACAAGAGCATCTACTATATGTACTTGAAGTTTACATTGTAGGACCTGGAAATGCTGCCTCCAAGCTTGGAGGACTAATTCATGCAGCTTGCTTCAATGCAGAATCATTGTTTCCTTGAGATCCTTTTGTAAATGGAGAAACATTCTTTAAAATTCAGGGCATTCCATGACATTCAGAGACTTGAATGTTGGGAAAAAAATAAGATTAGTAAAAGTAAAAATGGCATAGAAAGAAACATACCTAATCATCTGCTATGATAAAATCCAACAGATCCCAGTGGAAGATACACTCATCAAAGCAGTTGGGCAGTTCATCTTGTGATGCAGCAGCCTCACTAGCCTCCTGCAATTGAGCTTGTGACACAAGTCCTGGCAATGTAATTGGCCAGTTTCTCTCATTTGCCAAGGTCAAATAAAGCTGTAGATGATGCTTTTCAATATGAGGGCGGAGAGACATATTCGATGTCTTATGTGAATACACATAATAAATTCTTGATGACCAGTTGGATGGGTCCACCTCTCTTGCTTTCCTGCATAAAATTGAGGTAAGTAATTGTCTGAGACATGAGCATGAGAGAAGACATACTTGCACTCTTTACAGACCATTTTTTTGCCATGCTTTTCAAAAAAAATTGAATTTCAACTGCAACACCTTTGCATGAAGTTGGCATGTCAGAATTATTGACCCAGACATTAGTCTCCTGGGCAGGGGTAGCCATGTTATTGTGAGGGCTGTTGGTGGCAGAATCAAGGTCACCATCACTGCTGGAGATGTCACCAAGATTGAAGTGCTCTTCTTGTTCTCAAATAACAGCTTGTACATGGGGGCATGACTGCTGCATGGGAGCCTGTGACTGAGGGACGTGACACTTTTGTCATGGTGCCATTGTTGGTAGAGTGTGAGTAAACAAAATTTGAAGGACCCAGGTGAGATGGCAGAGAGATAAGATGAACACGAAAGGCACCAAAATCATGAAAACATGTAATGATTAGCTAAGCTATGAGCACCTACATTGTCTACTGCTCTGGCTAGCTCACTACATAATTGTTTACAAAATATCAGATTCTTGGAGACTGGGAATGGATTGCAAACCAAATAGCTATGTGTGATTGAGATACAATATGGACTGGCTTGGGATATAAAATTGGATTCTAAAAAAAAAATATATGATTGTCCAGGCATGGGGGGTGAGGGCAGGCTGCTGATGCTGCCTTGATGCTGGTGGTGTGAGGACAGAGGTGCTGTGCAGGTACTGGTGGAGGTGGCAGTGGTGTTGCTAGCCCTGGCCCTGGTGCTTATGCTGGTGGAAGCAGCAGTGGTGCTGCTGCTGCTGGTGTTGTTGGCACTGGTGAAGGTGATGCCAGTGATGCTGGTGCTGGTGCTGGAGGTGGTGCAGGCGATGCTGCTGGTGGTCCTGGTGCTGGTGGGGTGGCGACGGTGCTGCTGTTGTTGTTGGCAGTGGTGGAGGCAGCAGTGGTGATGCTGCTGCTGGCCATAGTGCTGGTTGTGTGGCGATAGCACTGCTACTGGTGCTGGTGTGTTGCAAATTTTGTCAGGGACCTTATAATGAATTATAATAAAATAATTGATATAATACTGCACCGGTATGGTAATTATTATAATAAATTGCAAACTTCTGGTAATGCAATCGTCAACCTTGTTATAAGACTTATGATGTTAATTATAATTCAATTACAATGACAGTTATAATGGTGATTATAATGAAATGCAAATGATTACTATTATGCTAACTACATCAACATTATTCTATACATTCTTTCAATTTTTATGGTTCTAATTACTTATTTATTGGTACTTGTACTCTGCATCATCTATCATACAACGCCTAACAGCATATCATGCACTAGACTAGAACAGATGTGGTAGAAAAAGGCTATTATAGTGAGCGGAATGAGTTGCATACATGGAATACAACTGACCAACTGAGTAGAGTGAAATATTGCATCCCATAGACTCAAAACCACTGTAATTGCTTGGTAAATGATATCTTCGATGACTGGGAGTGAGCTATAACTTTGTTCACTGGGACAAAGACATGCCATGCACTGAGCTCAAGGTGAGACAAATGAGTGTGAGGCAAAGGCGGTGGTAGCCAAGGCAAGTGAGACTCTGTGAGGCATAATAAATACAAGAGCGATGTGCATACATATCGAATGATGCTGACTGTACCTTGCAAGGTGTGTACCCTTTACATGTTGCACATAAGAGGTAGTATGGGTGTGGATGGTCTGGGCCCAACTGAGGTGAGATAAAAGTTAAAAAACGTGAAGGGAACTGAGATAAAGCAGGGGATGTTGTGGTGGACAGTTGGGATGCTTATGCTTACTAATATTCTGTCCATATATGTACGTATTTCTCACGGTCTGGCCAGAGTTGTCATCACTTCCCCCACCCTACTTTACACACCTTCTATTATGCTCTTGCCGCTCCAGACTGCTGTTGTGTTGCCTTGGCTACTTACTAAGATACTTACACTAATCTGCCGATGGTTTTTGTGGCCTTACTGCTGCTGAAACACATCAATCGCTGCCAGAAACTCCGCTTAAATAGTCATGTATAAATACACTCATAGAATGGGACCAAAGCCTTAAGCTTGGTCTCTTGTGAATCCTAGACATTCTCAGAGCAACCCTCTGAGTGATCCAAAGCTTCACAGCCCCTTTCCCCTCCCACTTGCACCCTAGAATGTACCCTAGGGTCTGCTAAGCGACTTAGTGACGTGTTTCACTTAATCTACCATATATAGTAAACTGAGTCCTGATTGGGAACTCTTTGAACTCCAACACATATGATAAGTGCTCAGAAAGGCGTTGCCTTTCTTCGCTTCAGACAGATGAAGGTCACTGAGTAATGGATCTCTCAGTGCTCTATAAAACCACCCCATCTGCACCAGAAACCCAGCAGGAAGGAGCAGCTCCTTCCATTCACGACCTTAGTGGCATACCAATGAACTAAGTGCAATACAAGGCATATCAGCACTCCAGACATCCCTTCCTTTGGATACGTGTCTTAAGTATCCAAATCAACTCCTTCACATCTAGATCCCCTTCCTCCTTCAGAAGATAGGGAATAACAGCAGCCAACACCACCACTACCCACAGCCATTCCAGCAAGGCATTAGAACTCCACAGAAGATGACCAAGATGACAGTCACCAACGCAGATATCATCCTACACATACAGCAGAGGGACAGAGACAGGCCAGACACCCTACCCCTCATACAAAGAGAACAAGCAGCCAAGGAGGCTGCCAGACAGAAACATTGACAGAACTGCCACGCTCAGTCCAGTGTGACAGGGGATGAACGATAAAAAATTTGTCAGTGAGAAAATGAGGCAAGATAACCATTTGGGTGAGGCTGTCCACCCACCCTAAAGGTGGGTGGGCAGGTGGATGAAAGACAAAAGGAAGAGGGGAAGAGGGGAATGTATGAGTTGGTTTTCAGGGGGAGTTGGCTTTTAATAGGGCGCTGCTGTCATGCTCCGGCACATTCCACAATTGCTGACCAATTCATCTCATCTTATCATATCATTCAAATGAGATAACATACTTGAGATTTTACAATGACGAAGTTACATCTGTATCTGTGTACTAACTATCAAGCTCTCCTCTTTGAGATGTGCCTAGGCTGGGGCTGTATTGGTCCCTTTCCCTTCATCTTGCATGTAAAGCTCGGTACCTTGTCCTCGGGGTTAGGGGTTGATGCTGGAGGTAAAGGTGGATCCAATGCCATGTCATTGGCACTGGTATCCACATCGTTCAGAGTGGTATGGATTGGTGTGGTGTCAGCATGAACAGATGAAGGTGGGGGAAGGGCTGGTGACTGCATAGGTGGCACAGATAATGTAGCCTCATCCATGTTATCTAGATGTCAGAGGATGTTGTCTATGTCATTGAGTGCTGTTTCAGTCAGCTCTAGGCTCTCAGGCACTGATATCAGAGACTCCCTGAAGATATGGACATTATAGAAGGCTAAGAGATGCTTGTGATAGCTAGATGGGAAGTGCAGGATTGTCTGTTTGTATTGCAAAAAGTGCATTTTCCATGCAATCTTTGACTCGCCCTTGGTCTTCTGAGTGAAGGTTTGGTCTGGGCCATAGACAAAGGTAAGCTATGACAATTATATATCAGTAAGTGCACATAAGAGATAAGATAAAATCTTACAACTGTGGCTGCAAGGGTGATCATGCCCAGTGTTGTCTCCATGACCCCCCATAGGAGGGCTTTGTTTGGATGCCACCCTAAGCCACTGCCATCAATGGCTGACTTTCTGTGCAATATGATCCTGAGAAACTAAGATAGATGTCTGAATCAGCACACAATGAAGACAAAATGAAGTTAGAACATACCATTGCAAGCACCTCTACTTCAAACAGGAGGGGGCTAGTGCAGTCCTTTGATGGATAAAGTAATGATGGGAATAATGGGTACTTCTTATCTGGCTTCATTGGATTCAGGAGAAGTTGCTCCAGTTCCTGGGCTAGGGTGGGGTGTGATGACTTGACAAGTGAGTTGCTCTCAGGCCCAGCAGTCCTGTGGCAACATCACATGCCATATGCACGATGTTGGAATGCTCCTGCTTAAGGTGATATAAAAACTGGTGTGAATCAATTAGCAAGACATTAGACAGATGCAGAGTGAATATTTTGAACTTACAATGTCAATGAAGGACTGCCTGCGTGATTCATTCTCCAGGCAGCCTGGAGTTCAGGGGTAATGGAGGCATACACCTCAGCAGCAATGGCATGCTCAGCTGTATGGGAGGTTTTGTAGTGGTCAGGGCTTAGTGGATCCAAATTGATGGAAGGTTCAATTTTGAGTGTCAAATGTTCCACCCATGGCTCATAAGCAAAACAAAACCTGGCTCCTGCATATCCAATCTCCTTCTCCTTGCCACTGAGACTTTTCTTACTGCATCTGCCCTTATTCTGAGCAGTCCTTCGGTCAGACTGCAGCACCTTGTAGTCAATCCTGAGCCTCCTGTATTGCTTATTGATCCTTGAGTTCTGAAGTTGAGGTCTTCAAAGCTGATGATAGTATGTGAAGCCCATATCATTGACAGTATGAGATCAAGGCAGATCAGTAGATGCACTTTTAACAGCTCAGCCTTTGACATGTTGGGGAAATTTGGGTACTTGGTGTCAAGTTGACTGAGTTGTCCAATTCTGACTCCTTGAATTATAGGTGATCCTTGCTCATCAGATGGAAGGGAGTCATTGTTGGAGGGAACATCAGTGCAATCAGAAGCATGTGCAAGTGATGAAGATGTATACAATAAATACAGTTGTATAAAAGGACCCTGTCAATGAGCATGATTTATGCCAAGCACATTGAATGCGAACAATGCCTGGTGAACATTGCAGCTGCACATCCTCGATTGGTAAACCTTAGATTACTTGGAAAATTATAAATGATGTACACAACAAATATTATGGATTAGTGGCATTGTGCCATCTGGATACATTGATTGGCTGGTATTGTGGAGTGATTGGCACATGTAGGGAGATTAGTAAAATCACCTCATGTTTGCTACATGTACATTACATGTAGCTTTAGTTTGATCTTGTTCAATGGAGGGGGGTTTTATCAATTATATTTGATGGTGGGGAATTGCAATGTGAATAGGTGCCTGATCTATAATGCTGAGAGCTTGCACTAATATTACCTGGGTGCACAATTAATCATCACACATCTGAGTTCAACTTTGGGCAGTGGATTGGCCTAGATTTGCAAGCTCCAGCATGCATGTTGATTACCAATGGAGCCTCTGATCAGTTGCCAAAATGAAGAGGGTGCAGAGATGGTAGCCTGCGCAGCATCACAGCCAGGTCATGGGGTCATCACTGACAATCTTGACCACACTCAAATCCTGTCATCACTGCTGTCCCCTTCGGATTTCACATCTACCAATTCAATCATAGGCACATCAGTCTTTATGTGCTCTTCAAGGGAGAAGAGCTGCCCTTAAGTTGAGCAGTGAGCCTCACTTGAGAACATGCAACCAGCAAAATTGGCTTGAGGCTCTTTAATTGGCAACCTGCATGATATGCATCATCATTGCTGCTATGGTTCCTGCTCCAATCACATTTATTCATTATTAACCACTGCTGCTATGTACAATTGAGGGGCTGAGGGCTCACCTGCCTTAAGTTGAGTGAGTGAGCCTCGCTTGAGAAATGTGCAACCAGCATGAATTGGCTTGAGGCTCTTAATTGGCAACCTCACAATATCATTCATTGCTGCTATGGTTCTGCTCCAACTCACATTTATTCATTATTAACCACCACTGCCATGCACGATTGAGGGGCCAAGGGCCTCACCTATTGGATCCACTATTTCTCTGTCCTGTGTGATTAATGAGTGCTACCAGCAGTGAAAAGCATCCTGCACATGGAGGTTCTCCTACCCTGGGATGAGTATTGTTACGGCAAGGCTCATGGAACTTGAACCGGAGAAGGACCACTGGCAGAAGATCGCTCATAACTGGTGCAAAACCACTTGTCCATCTGCTCCTCCTCAACAAGTGCATCTTCGCCATTGTAATTGGAAATGATATTCTCTTGCTGAGCAGAAACTGATCATTACATTCACAAGCAATCAAGTATCAGGTTATACATGGGGGTGTGGTACCTATGAAATGCAGTGATGCATCAGTTAGCAAAAATTTCATTACAATGAAGAAATAGATCTCTGGTGTGGTCAACAACATCCATGACCAGATAGTCCCCAGCCTTATCAAAATCTTTGATTAATGGTGCACCACATGTATAATGATCTGTGAATATGAACTCATTCCTTGATCTGGCATGAATGCGCCAGTCTCAGGCTATGATCCTTTGTTGGTGGTGTAGATATTGGTGCGTCCAGCGGCTGGATCAAACAGATGGTGTAAAGCCTGTCAGCAATAGATATGGAAAATGTCTTGAGAAGCTGGGCAATATGAAGCTGCTGGTGGTTTGCACAATTATAAAATCATATCATTTATGGCCATGGAATGAAGGATTGCAGTATACAAGGTTGGCATATTGTTGGAAGTCGACCTTGGACTCATAGAAAATCCTCATGGATAGGTATTGAGTGATCTAAACAATAACTTGTCAGAACATAGGGCAATAAGTCTGAGCAGCAATGCACCAGGTCATCAGGGCTAAATTCGATAGGAGATGGCACTGAAATACCATAAGCTGGCAGCTCCTTGGTCAGCCAACTGGCAAGGGAGGTATGAAGGGACTCCTCCATTGCAGTGAACATCATTGTCGGTTGCTGTGAGCAGGTCATATGGCCATCTACAGTATACAACCCTGTAACTGTGGCACTTGCGCAACATCTGGGAGAGGGTGGGATGATGATAGCACTTCAGGACTTTATCCATCTTTGTCTTTATTTTCAATGCACTCCACATTATCAAGTTGACTGTGAATTGAAGAGAATATAAACTTGAGGTGCTCAAGTTTTAAAATCTATGCATGTAGCAATGATCAATGTGGCATTTGTATCTATAAATCAAATAGATCATACCTGAGGGCCTACGTCCTTGAAATTGGTATGCATCTTGTAGGTCTTCTTGAGAGGCCCATGGAGCTTCTCATTGGGCTTCATGTTATAGTTGCAAGTTGCTCCCTTTTGCTTGATGTCATCAAAACTATGCACCAACACATGCATTTTTGGGAAATGCCAGCTTTTGTTGGATTCTCCACAGCTGGTGAATGCATGAATATATTTCTAGTGGACACTATCAGTAGATTTGACTATCGAAGACAGCAGCGGAGTCCATACCTTCATACACTGTGCAAAACTTTCCAGTTCACACTGGCCAGATGTAATTGTGTGTTCAGTATGTGCTTCAAATGCAAGGTATAAATCTACAATTGAAAATGCTTGCAAACACTGAAGCAGGAGCCAGCCTTCTGACTCCTGGTTGCTGATGGGATGATATTGTGTGCTATGAACACAATAAGCTAGGAAATGTTAATTAGAGTGATAGGATTGTTAAAAGTGTTTGCACACCTTCAAAATATCTTCATATTTGGAGCCATCAGTGAATGACACCTTCATGACCCCCAGAAGTGGTTTAGACCACTCCAGCAAGGGACATCATCGAACCTAGAACATAGGTGATTGCACCATTCAACCTGCAAGAAAGCACCTACTGTTTATCAACCTGCTCCTCCTGCGAATAACCATACCCAGCGATTAGGATCTTGAACTGCTCCCAGAGATGATGACCAAACAACGCTGTTGTTTGAATGAAGCTGGTCAAATGAGAGCACACAGTGCAGGTCTGAGTAACTGAGATTCCAGAAGACATTCTGGCACAAAGGCATTATCACCAGGATCAAAGATGCAAACGAGAGGCCACTCACATTAACATCACGAAGGCTAAGGTGCAATAACAACTTCTCATGCTTGGCAGCACTTTGAAGTTTACATGCATCCTTAATCACCATCTGGGTGTCAGCAGCTGTCCTAAGAGGCCAGGTAGTTGATATGTCAGCTAGTGCATCACTCTTGACAAGACAAATGGGACATGGTGTTTTGAGTTCGACCCATGTATTAGTGACATCATGCATCTAGTAATAAATGTCAGATCAACATCACAAAAATAGATAGTACATACTGCTCTTCATAATCGGCAGAGAGCATGAGGACAACTGGGAAAAGGCATTGTTATATATCATCACCACATTCAAGCCAACACCCAGACTTTGAATGCATTGTAATCGATTGAATGACTTTTTCAAACAATGTGTGCCAGACAACACATTTGAAGTTTACGAATTCTGGCTTCCCACTTTCTTTTGGATCCTCAGTAACCTTAAGAAAAGTGTTTAATTATATTGTAAAGAGAAATCCATAAATTTAGATCATACCACAGGCAACCATCCAACAATGCATCCACCACCAAAACCATCTCCATTCTGAATTTCTGTTGGAAGATTCACACAATGCAACAACAGGATACCCCTTGGCTGTGCCAAAGCTGGACAGCTTCATTTTATTGGCATATAATATTAAGGCGAGAACATGGCCACCATCTGGTATCTGTGACTGTCAAAGTAACACCTCAATTGATATTTTAGGGTGCATAAGATTGATCTACACATACCTGAGCATCCCAGAACACATCCGAAGTCCAAGGCTCATGAAAAATGCGAGTGAATGATTGTCCACTATGTTGAAGATCTTTTCGGCATCCAATGAAATTGCGAAGCAAACTGGGGTTCCCGGATGAGATTGGTGGCCCAATCCCACAAGGGGTGATAGATCACGTCAAATGATCTCTGTTCACCTTTGTACTGTACAGACATGGTAGACTATTCAAACTATACTCCTTGATAATGAGTCTTCCACTCTGACACTACACCTTAACTTACAGGGGTCAACTTTAAAGATGCATGATCCCATGCAGCCTGAAGATCTGCATGTCTTGAGAGTGTCAATGTCCCTTTACAATTGATACAACGATTGATGAGCTTGAGGAGCTTGTCTAGCTGGGCATTGCTAAGGCCAGAGTCAATGAGGATTTCGAGATTAGGAAATCCTCACAATCTTGAAGAATGGCCACCAGGGTTTTAAGTTGGGTTTGTCACAAGAAGAGGATTTACAAGCGCTGTACGCTTGGGGCGGTAGGCCTCGGAAGGCTTACTGCTCCTAGGATGGTACTTGATTCGAGTGTCACCATCTGCAGCCTGGACCTGCTTGGCCAGTGGTCCAGGAGGCAGAGAGTCACTGACAGGGAATGGCTCTAGGGAAAGTGGCATACATCCTATAAGTTAGGATAGTCACAGAATGTCTTACCAACTTACCGGCTATCTCAAGCACAGGCCAGAGATCTGGGGAACCAGGGGGACCAGAATTGTTTGATGTCAATGGATCGGCAGCATTAGACCCACTGGGGCCTCAAGAGAGAATCAGAGGAGTATAATCAAAATACATAATATGACACATACAGGCAAGTAGCCTCTCCACCTCATGTCTCACTTCATGCTCATAATTCACTAAGCCTTCCTCAGCCTCCTTCATGTGCTCACACTTCTTGACATGAGCAGCAATCATTTGTGGATGAAAGGTACCACTGCAGACATAACAAGATTTCTTCCCATTATTAGAGGGATTACTGGGCATATTGAATACTGGGGAAAGACAATGATGGTTGCACGTAATAAGACCAGAGTTTGCTGTGTGAGAAATATACAAAGCAATCACTTGCTTATTAGATTATGAGATAGATTATGAGATTGCACAGGCAAAATTGCAGAGGAGATTACATCAATTATAATGTAGGTCTAAACATTATAATCATATTACTTGTATAGAGACGTCCTAATAATGATCATTAATTTAATGACAAGCGTGGGATAGACTCATAATCAGTTATCATGAGCAGCCAAAATTAGTTTTGCATTATAAATACATTTATAATTGTATTGCATCTGTATTACAAAGCAAGTCCATTATAATGGCCAGCCCAATTTTCCAACATGCTGGTGGCTGTGGCAGCGCTGCTGCTGCTGCTGCTGCTGGCCCTGGTACTGGTGGGGTAGCAACAGTGCTGCTGCTGATCCTGATACTGGTGCAGGTGGAGGCTGTGGTGGCAACACTGGTGCTGGTGCTGGTGTCGTGCTGGCAGAGGCAGTGGTGGTCCTGCTGCTGTTGCTGTTGCTGGCACTGGTGGAGGTGGCAGTGCCGGTGCTGCTTGTGTTGCTGCTGCTGGCCCTCATCCTTGTGGGGGCATCACCAATGCTGCTGGTGCTGGTGCTGGTGCTGGTGCTGATGAGTGAGGTTCTGGCATGAATCCATGCATGTACCCTTGTGTACATCCTCCAGTTTTTGGGCCAAGGTGTGCATCAGCACACCTCAGACAAGGGCAAGGCATGGGGGTGAGGATGAGGGCAGGTAGGCTGCTGTTGCTGCTGCCATGCTAGTGCTGATACTGGTGACAGTGACTGTGATGGCAGCGGCAGTCCTGCCAGTGGTGGTGCTGGTGATGGTACGGTGATGGTGACAGCAGCGGCAGTGCTGCCAGTGCTGGTGCTGGTGCTAGTGGTGGCAGGGAGTGAGGTTCCACACACAAGGAAGAACAAGTGTTGGTCACATACCTAGAATGACTGGGTGAGCTCCTGCACCTAACACAACATAAAGCTACTATGGCTCCTCAGATCAGCCCTATTCATGATCTAAGTAGAGCCAAACAATTAGCCATGGAAAGCCATACACATGGTAAACCTGAAAGACTTTGAGGAACCAGACCTGATAAAGAAGCAGAAGGGGAAAACAGAGGCAGCAGTGGTAGAGGCTGGGCAAAACAATGGCACCAATCCCCGTACTGTACAACATGTAAGTGTGGTACATTTGCCCCAAAGGGAAGTAAAAGACCTGGAGAAGGGGGAGAGAGGAGAGAGGGATGAGTAAAAAGAAAGAAAACTTGAGTCAGACAAAGTGATGGCATAAAGAGAAAGAGAGTGGCAGTGAAGGGTGAAAGGCAAACAAAGAGCAAGATAGGGCACATGGGCTATACAGATCCGAGTCCGGGTCCAACTCGATTCCTCCAATCGTGTTGACTGGCCATGACATGGTCTGCACAGAGCCACTCATCCATTGTACAAGTGGCATTGAGGCAGCTGGGGTGGTGTCAGCGACACATGAGACAGGAGTTGGGTTGTGTTGGGCGAGTGAACAAGAGACGAGGCACTGAGGATTGTGCAAGATGAAAGGGAGAATACAGCAGTAATGTGAGAATAGTGAAGGCCATTTTGGACAGGCACCGCAATGTAGATGGAGCAGGACAAGAGCTTGCATTCAACATGAATGCATGCACGCACCCTCATGTACACACTGTAGCAGATGTACTGTAGTTGCTGCAAGAGTAGTGGTCCATGTCACCCGAGTAAGAGGATGGGATAATACCTGCAGTTTGTAAGCAATAAACAGAAGGCAAGGGACATACCTGCAGATAGCAGTCCTGTGGTTGCAAGCAGGGCAAGTTGGGCACATGGTGAACAGGGTAATGCAGGTGCAAGGATGGGATGTGCAATGAGTGAGCACCAAGAGGTATGAATGTAAGGCAGGCAGAGATGTGGCAAACAAGGTTTTGCAGGCACAAATGCATGGCCAGGTGTGCAAGTGAGTGGAAGTCTTGCAGTTGTGGGCATTTGGGGCAGGTTGTGTGGCAAGCGGTTTCACACAAGAGGGGACAAAACAAAAGGAGAGGAGAGAGAAGAGAAGAGTGTGCCCTTTCTGGGTATGGGCAGCTTGGTGGGCTGGTGAGAACCAACTTGGTCGACCAGAAGTTGCGACTCAAGTTGGAGTTGTGACTTGTAAAGCTGACCATTCCCACATGATTGGCTTGGCCAGCTGAGCCGTGCACACGACCAGCTTCCAGCTCTTGAGCCAGCCTCTAGCCAGACCACAGCAACACTATCTCCACATACACTTTCATGGTTATAGCATATTCCACCATTTGTTGTTTTCTATGTTTTTGCAGATAATCGATCTGGATGCCAATGGAGGTCAAAACTTTGTCTCACTGAAGTGCATTAGTAGTAACCACTTCTGTTCGAACTCACAGTCTGCCCAACAATCACATCTTGACTTTTACCTGTAAATTGTACTCTATAAGGGCCTCCTGGTCGAGGAAATGTTCCTCTGGTCATACAGTTGTAAATGTTGGGATAGGCATCCTGAGCCTGGTCAGAATATACATGTTTACATAATATCTGACTTAGGTAGCACCAAAATAGAAGTGCCCTAAGAGTCTGACCACCATCTTCCACCTAAGTTTCTCTACAGTAAACGCTGATTGAACAAGTATATAAGAGATGCCCACCTCATCCCAGTTTCTTCCAATGGAAACCTACCCATATGGCCATCGTACTGGCATAGCTTAGTACCATGCTGGAAGAGCTTGATGGATAGATGCACTGGGAAACCTGTTCAGAGGTCAGTTTGGCTGAGAATTGGTGGTGAAATGGCTGATTTGTATGGTTTAGATACTATGAAACATAAAGGTGAGTCAAATAAAAGTAAAAGAACTCTCCAAAAGCACTTAAGAAACTGATGGAGAATGAGTGTTTATGTATGAGTGACTAAGCAGAATTAGTGGGAATAAGATATTCAAGGCTGTGAGATCAACGTCAGAACAAGATGCTTCAGTTCATGCTGCAGAGTCGAGTTTTCGTCCTTAAAATTAGCTTCACATAGATGCATCAAATGGCAATCTGCCTGAATGGGATGAGGGGTCTGGGCATGACAACAGCTGCAGACAACCCCATGAAAGGAATGGATACATGACACATGAGATGGCGAGCACATCATGATGTGGTGGTGGTCAGCACAGCAAGTGCAAGCAAGACTAGGGGAGGCAGCCATGGCAACGTTCAGACTTCCTTACATTAACTCCAGAATTTATCGAACTAAACTTCTATTGCAAGGCTATAGTCAAACAAAAGGGAACATGGCTGGTGTCTTCCTCACTCCATATCCAACATCAATCCTCTTCAGTATACCCCCAAAGGCTAGGGACAGTGTTGTTCCTGACTGATAAAGAGGCAGCAAAATATTTCTCAAAGGCTAATTTACCCTTGCCATATTCCCTTTCCTTCATGCTGAATTGTCCCATCGATGCATATGCTCTCATTGTCCTGCCAGGTCCTCCTCAAGATTCAAGGTCCAGGTGGTGCAGTTGAACGACTAAAGAAGTGGCTGGATCCACCAGATCATCTTCCTAAGGCTCATCGTCGAACATTCCTTCTATAGCTTCAGGAACAAGATCAAGAGAACCCAGAAGTTGCTGATTGTTATGTTTCCACCCTGGAAAGACACAACATTGCCAAACCCCTTGCATAAGATGATCGGTGAGTAGCTCAGGAAGTGGGCAGTACAGTGTGTCCACTAGGTCTATCTTGAGGTGACACCCTGCAAGATCTTTGTGGCCATCGGAAAAACTGATCACACGATAGTCATCCTATGAAACTTGGATGAACGGCATTCAAGGTCAATAGATAAGAGTACTTACATGGATATCCACCCCGATTTCATATGCGCCAAAGAGGTTATGGACATCAGAACGTAACAGAATCATGTTGTTGAGGCAACAAATTTGGTGATAGCCTGTGTACTCGTGGCTGACTTTATTGTCTGGGCCATTGTTGGTGCAGCATGTCAGCCACCTGCTGGACACCCACTGGCCAGAAATCAGGTCAGGGGGGCAAATGGTTGAAGAATGCACTAACATTGTTGTGGTATGCATGAGGGAATATATGACAGGAGATAATGTCCGGTGGCTTTGTGACATCATTTTTGAGCAGCGGACCCCTACCGGTGATGCAGCATTGTTTGTACATATCCCAGCACCTCTGGGGAGCCTTAGATGCCTGAAGGGAGGTTATATAAGCAAGAGTTGGAATGTTTTTAGGGCACCTTACCCAGTTCTTGTTCTGCACAGGGGATGGAATCCCAGAAGAGCAACGGGCCAAGCAGGCTTCACATGCCTATAGATTGGTGTGTGTTTTGTCAGGGTTGTAAAAGGAGAACAAATAATGTGAACCTGGGTATCGACAGGAGTAGAGATGCCTGAGCAATTGTCAGAGGGTGTTGTTGGAAATGGGGAGCTAGTTGATGTGTGAGTTGGTGACTGGAAGGGAGTGCCCACCCTGCTTTTGGCTCATGGTCATAGCAAGACTTGTTTATAAGTGATATTTCCCAGTCGGGGATGTTGAGGAGGCTGTCCCTGGAATGAGACTAGATAACGGGATTAGAGTAAAAAATCCATTTCTATATAAGCAGGATGTACACACCTAGGCAATCGTAAGTTTTACAATTTCCAAAGGTTGGTCTGGATTGTAAATCCAGGGGAATTGAGTCCTCAGAGGAAGGTTGTTTCAGTTGAAAAAGGCCGCTGTAGCCAATGGAGAGAGCGACAATGGTGTCCATACAGGCGCACAGATTCCTCCAGGTGACATTGGGACCTGTTCAAAAGCCTGAGAGTGGTGTAGTAGGTAGTGGTATGCAATAAGGGTTGGATGCCCTCACTGAAAAACAGCTCACTGTTGATGTATATGTGCAAGTCATTATGGTCATAAAATCGTTTCACATTTCCGTCTGATAGGACCAGGTCTGGGGTACTGGAGGACATGGTGGAGTAGTCAGTTGGCCTAATTCTGCAACCATTTCATGTGGCAAACACATGGCACATTGAGCTCTGCCTTGGTTGCAACCAAAGACCATGTTCCCAGACACTGTGGGCATTTCACAATATAATCCAATTCAGTTACTCTTGACTGACCAATCAGATTGCAGTATTTAGCCGACTGAATTGGATTATATTGTGAAATGCCCACAGTGAGAGTGTAGCTAAGTCACGTGCTCATAAGGTAGTACATGTAATAGATTCCTGCAATCAAATAATAAATTATATAACATTTCATTTTATCTATATTATCTAAGCTACATGTGTGGTGGAAATGAGTAAGTCAAAAACAGATAATATATGGGAGCTATAGGGGCACCCTGAGAATGGGAATAAGTTGGCTGGGACAATGGGAATGGATGGGGGGGATAGTGATACATCTCAGGTATGTACGAGCCAGGCAGGGGAAGCGATGTGGGTGGGGGAAGCGATGCAGGTGGGGGAAGTGATGCAGGTAGGGGAAGTGACATGGGCAGGGGAAGTGACGCAGATGGGCAAAGTGATGTGGGCAGGGCCTCAGTGGCCCATTCCTCCAATGCATGTGCTCAAATGTTGGCAGCAGCAGAGCACGCATCAGGCTTTGCATGTTTGCCAGATTGCTCTCCAGCCCCATATGGGTCGCCATTGGCAGCACACTTATGGCTAGGTTCACCGATGTGCTGGGCTGTAAGCATGCTGTCAATATTACTGATTCTGCAGCGCCTGTTACCACACTTCACTCTCATTCATGCTGCAGTCTCTGGCCAAGTGTGCTGATTGGGGCCAATGGTTTCCTTTTCTGGGAGGTAGGAAGTGTCACCAGCTGCCACTGCTGAGAGTAAGTCTTGGAGCTGAGAGTGGATTATGCTGATGGATTTTGCTATTTTTGGATCACTTGGTGCTTCCTTAACCAGCTCCAACACCCTTTGGGCTAAGGATATGTTATCATTGGCTACTGAAACAATGGCAGCTGCAGCGCTGTCATCTGTACTGCTACCACCATTCTGCTGGACTGATGAATTGGAAATGGAGGCAGTTGCACCTGTGCCTACGTTGCCAGGTGGTTAGGGTCCGAAATTGGCTCCAAAGAAATAATTGACTGCTGCCATGTGTTTGCATAGGTGGATCTAAGGGAAGTCACTACAATTGCAAGTTGTAGTGAATAAATTAACTTCATAAATTTTATTGGAGTTTGATGATTGCACTTCAAAGCATGAGTCATCAATCTTTTGAATCTTTGTGACAGGTATCCCAGGGGCATGTGCCAGAATTTGTTGATGGCACTTCTCAGCCAGGTCCGGGCCTTCCATCCCTAACATTTGCTGCTTATGGCGGGTCTCCAGGTTAGGGAGATATTCTGTTACTAGGGTGTGGATCAAATGATCCATGCACCAATTTCATTTCCCTTCTAGCCATATGCTTTTCAGAACATGGTGATACCTTTGATAGGATATTAGAATAAATATTATACTTTTAAAATAGAATGATAACATACAATTCCAACAACATGTTAGTATCACCCTCCTCGAATATAAACTGATTTTGCCATGATGTTACAGACCACATTTCCTTATGGGGAAGCCATTCCTGGGAAATGTATTGGGCAACACTCTTAGGAACCTCAGTATCCTCCCAGATCTGAGTCCAACAAGCATTGAATTCATTGTCATTGGTTACACATACCCACTTCTGGATAAGTGACCATAGAGCCAGGAATTCTTTAATATTGGAATGAGTCCAGATTGCTTGGAGCATGTGCCACCAGCAATAGAATATGCGCTGGCACTCCAGGAACACTGCATAAATTGCATTTACTTGTGCTTGATTGCAATCTGTCATAAATATAGAGGGCAAGATATCAGGGCTATGTGCCCAGATAAGATTCAAAAAGTATTGAATTGTCGCTTGTGTGCCATTGGACAACACCATCCACATGACTGGTACACCTTTACAGATTGATTTAAAATATATATAGATAAAATAATAATTGAATAATTACACACCATGACCCCAATTATCCTGTGCCATTAATGTGAATAACAGAATTCCTTTGTATTGTGTGACATTATGGGTCACATCAATGCCAAGGAATCCATTACCAAGGTGCTTGTATGCGTCCTTTTGATATTTAGTTTGGATACATAGCATGAATAGATCCTTGGCTAGATCTGATCCTTCAGGGGGAAGATCTTGCTTGTCCTTGTAATATGTGAGATTGCCCTGCAGTTGGATCCTGTTGACCCAGATCTGAGTCGGGTGTGCATCATTGGGATCTAGCTGGATATCTACCCTTAGGACATCCTTTCTGATCCTGCAGATCTTATCCATTGTGATGTAGTGATCATGCTCATCTTTACTAAACCATTTATGTATTTTCTGTTTCTGAATATTATTAGTTAGATCAGCCTAGATCAAAGGGGAGATCACTCACAATCTCTCGATCAGTGACCCCATAATGCACCCAGTGCTCTATCATCTCCCACATAGAAGCCTGGATCCAGATGTATTTCAGATTGTCTTTACCGATGGGGTGGGAGTGATTGGGGCTATATCTACCCAATATCATACTGGTATGGGGATATGTCTTGATCTGGACAAAACAGGGGCACCTGCCCTCAATCTACTTACTGTCAAGCTTCCTTTCACATGCTGTCTTTTTCATGTAGGGTTTTTTCCCACCAGTTCCATTATGTGCACAGCTGAAAGTCTCACATGTTGAATAAAGTTGCTGAGTCTTGGGCTTTTGTGTTGTGGTGGACAGTTGGGATGCTTATGCTTACTAATATTCTGTCCATATATGTATGTATTTCTCATGGTCTGGCCAGAGTTGTCATCACTTCCCCCACCCTACTTTACACACCCTCTATTACGCTCTTGCCACTCCAGACTGCTGTTATGTTGCCTTGGCTACTTACTAAGATACTTACACTAATCTGCCGACGGTTTTTGTGGCCTTACTGCCGCTGAAACACGTCAATTGCTGCCAGAAACTCTGCTTAAATAGTCATGTATAAATACGCTCATAGAATGGGACCAAAGCCTTAAGCTTGGTCTCTTGTGAATCCTAGACATTCTCAGAGCAACCCTCTGAGTGATCCAAAGCTTCACAGCCCCTTTCCCCTCCCACTTGCGCCCTAGAACATACCCTAGGGTCTGCTAAGTGACTTAGTGACATGTTTCACTTAATCTACCATATATAGTAAACCAAGTCCTGATTGGGAACTCTTTGAACTCCGACACATATGTTAAGTGCTCAGAAAGGCATTGCCTTTCTTCGCTTCAGACAGATAAAGGTCACTGAGTAACGGACCTCTCAGTGCTCTATAGAACCACCCCATCTGCATCAGAAACCCAGCAGGAAGGAGCAGCTCCTTCCATTCACGACCTTAGTGGCATACCAATGAACTAAGTGCAATACAAGGCATATCAGCACTCCAGACATCCCTTCCTTTGGATACGTGTCTTAAGTATCCAAATCAACTCTTTCATATCTAGATCCCCTTCCTCCTTCAGGAGATACAGGACAACAGCAGCCAGCACTGCCACTACCCACAGCCATTCTAACAGGGCATTAGAACTCCACAGAAGATGACCAAGATGACAGTCACTGATGCAGATATTATCCTATGCATACAGCAGAAGGACAGAGACAGGCCAGATGCCCTACCCCTCATACAAAGAGAACGAGCAGCCAAGGAGGCTGCCAGACAGAAACATCGACAGAACTGCCATGCTCAGTCCAGTGTGACATTTCGTGTCTTAGATAACTGTATTTCGACTCCAATTGTGGCTTGCTCATGTGTAAGCCATTTGTTAAATTCTGCCCTGGATTCCTATTCCAGGTTATAGCTATTTCCCTTCCAATCATATGTTATACCTCCCCTTCTAGATGAAGTGGTGGGATGAAGTGGCTCAGAGTTGGAGCTGGCATCATCCAGCAAGGTGTTGAGATCATCAGGGGAGGGCACAGGCACAGGAGAGGAGGGCATCATGACATTGAGAGTTGTAAAGGTGCATCTTAACACATTCCCCCTGCATGCACGCTGCTCATCCACAATCTCTACATTGTGGACCACATTTTTAAAATAATCAATATATTTTAATTTAATTAATTTATCCAGAAAATGTAAGTGCACACAACATGCCAACTTTTCATTTGTTGGACACATGATGTGCTGACTTGTTGGATTTGTCAGACTTTGAACACTCCATGTGTTTGCCATGTGAAGTGGTTGTGGAATTACAAGAACTCATAGAGCTTAAGGACTGCCACATCTTGGGTTTTGGGTTCTGGGCAGTGGCATGCTGGTACCTAGGCTGAGCCCTTGTCACCTTCAATTGCTATGTTCACCACTGTTTCAGAAATCTCTTTCTGACCCTACATTTGTCTCAATTTCATTAGTGGTTTTGTGGCAACAAAAAAGCAGATCAAAGGAAAAGTTTCTGCAAACAGTGTGGTTGCAGTCAGTTGGCCTAATTCTGCAATGAATTCCATGACTTTCATATGACCAATTGATGTCCACATCTTGGTTGCAACCGAAGGACATTGTTCCCAGAACACAGCCAAGTCACATGCTCAAAAACAGGTTTTGACTTTTCACACTCGATTCCCATGAGTGTGACAGACTGTCATTTTGGTGCGAGTTCTGATGCTTTGATGCAAGTTCTCCACAAGTCGTTTAAATGCAATATAAATTAAAATATATACTGAAAATATTTATTAAATAAAAACTCAAATTGTGGAATAATGATTTGTGGCTAGAGAGGGTACTGCCAATGTGCTTCCAACCTAGCTCATCCCCATCCCCCACCAACAATAACATTGCCCCCTTTTCCATCTATTGTGTGCCCTGAAATGATGACCAGACTGAGTGCTCATGCCATTGAGCACCCTAAGGCCCCTGATGGGATGACCAGACTGAGCACCTGTGCTGCAGAGTGCCCATGCAAGGAGACCCCCAACACTGGCAAGACTCCTGCCACTTCAACACAAAAGGGGAGCTTCAATTACAATTGCAATATAGGCAGCTTTCCAATGAAGTGGGCAGATGTCTCTGAATTTGATATGTGGTGCTGGGTGGAGGAGCTTGCTTACTCCATTGAGTTTATCACTGCCTGTGTTGTCAATGGAGGAGTGCTGTATTTAGAAAGCACTTTTATGTGTGCTTGCACCAAGCATCTGGCAGAAATAAGAACTACCAAAAAAAGCACCCCAGCTGGCAATGCAAGATTGAGAGCAAGAAGACTGGGTATGCTTGCCAGATCATAATCAAATGCTATCATCACATGCCAATCATTCTAGGGTGATATGCTATCATGCTGGACTGAGCGTGGTGGTTCTGTCAATGTTTCTGTCTGGCAGCTCCCTTGGCTGCTCATTCTCTTTGTCTGGTTGTCACCGGCAGAGCAGTGACACTTAGACGTCGTCAGTATCCCTTGTTTCAGTTGAAACCTCGGATAACTCAGCGGACGCGCCCACTATAGCGGGTGGGAAATAACTGCTGTTGCTCCCTATCAACTCATTGATAGTGCTAGAACTAGAGTCGACGTTTGGTGTGTCCGCGATTCGAGGGACACAGAGAAGAAGACACAAGAGACTCAGGAAAGCGAAACAAGCCACAGCTTTCCTAGAGACAATAGAACAAAGTCACTACTCTTGTTTGTGAGACAAGGAGACTTGACTTAGAGTCTTGTCTCTGCACGCGCTCGCGTACAAGTACTACTCGTACAAGGTGACTACTACTTGCTTACTTGACCATGTTCTGGTCATACGGCTGACTACAATGATGACTGAGGGGTGACAAAGCCCCGACATATGCTGACTACAAGTCGACCTGTATTACCAACCCCAGGCCTAGACAGGCCTATCACACCTGGGGGTCAAACGCACTCCTCACATGCCATCAGCAGTTCTCTTGCCCCCGTGCAAGCCACTCCGTGACACTGGTGGTTAGTTTGTCTGATCTATCCCTATCCCTCTGCTGTAAGTGTAGGATGATAATTGTGTCGGTGACCATCATCTTGGTCATCTTCTGTGGAGTTCTAATGCCTTGTTAGAATGGCTGTTGGTAGTGGCAGTGCTGGCTGTAGTTGTCCTCTGTTCCTGAAGGAGGAAGGGGATCTAGATGTGAAGGAGTCAATTTGGATACTTAAGACACATATCCAAAGGAAGGGATGTCTGGAGTGCTGATATGCCTTATATTGCACTTAGTTCATTGGTATGCCACTAAGGTTGTGAATGAAAGGAGCTGCTCCTTTGTGCTGGGTTGCTAGTGCAGAGGGGGTGGTTCTATAGAGCACTGAGAGGTCCATTACTCAGTGACCTTTGTCTGTCTGAAGCAAAGAAAGGCAACACCTTTCTGAGTGCTTAATGTATATGTCAGAGTTTGAAGAGTTCCCAGTTGGGACTTGGTTTACTATATATGGTAGATTAAGTGAAACATGTCACTAAGTTGCTTAGCAGACCCTAGGGTATGTTCTAGGGTGCAAGTGGAAAGGAGAAAGGGGTTTTGAAGCTTCGGATCACTCAGAGGATTGCTCTGAGAATGTCTAGGATTCACAAGAGACCAAGCTTAAGGCTTTGGTCCTGTTATATGAGCATATTTATACATGGCTACTATATTTAAGCAGAGTTTCCAGCAGCAATTGATATGTTTCAGTGGCAGTAAGGCCACAAAAACCATCGGCAGATTAGTGTAAGTACATTAGTAAGTAGCCGGGGCAACACAACAGCAGTCTGGGGCAGCAAGAGCATAATAGAAGGTATGTAAAGTAAGGTGGGGGAAGTGATGATGACTCTAGCCAGACCATGAGAAATATGTACATATATGGACAAAAGATTAGTAAGCATAAGTGTCCCAACTGTCTACCATAACATGACCCCCTGTTCAGAGTCTTTGCTGCTTGTTGTTGACTCACAAGGGGCAGTGGCAGTGGTAGTGGGTGGTGCTTCAGCATTTGGAGTATCTCTTGTTCTTCTGGTTGTGGGTGCAGGTGATTTCTTCTTCAAGGAATCCCTAATCTCCTTTGATCTTCCTGGTGTGTAGGTGTATAGGGACACAAAATCCCTGGAGTACTTGCCTTATGGCCTCTTGTTTAAGAGACCCAAGGGGTTGGTGGCTTTGGAGGCCTGTTGCTATCCTCCTATATGCATCAGCTTCTTATAGTCCTCCCATCCACTCTACCACTTTGATTTTTTGATAGGCCGATTTGATCTTAACCTATGTTAATTCCTGCTCTGTGAACATGACCTCTTGCTCCCAGCATCTGTAAGCTCATATCCCTGCAAGAAGGGACTCATCTGCTAGGTCTGCTGTGGCCCAGGTGACTGCTTGGGTGAAGGGCTCTCTTCCTGAGAAGATGTGCTTCTGTTGAGGCATAATGTGTGGGCATGGGTATGGTACTGGGCTGGGACAAAGCAGGGAGGTGTGGACTGGCTCCCCTCTACCCTGACAGCTGCTAATGAGGGGGTATTTGGTGTTTTGGATGTGATATTTGTGGTAGGCAGCTAGGCTGGCCCTGCCATTTGGAAGGGGGACTGTAAATGGCTCATCAGTGGTGGTGATCCACCCCTCTCTAGGGTGGGTGTCTTCCTCATCCTCTTCCCAGTTGTCCTGCTCTCAGTTCTCTCTCTGGTTCTCATTTTTGGTCTATACTCCCTTGTCCTCCTCCTCCCCCTCCTTGTATGCACAGGGTCGCTTATACTGGAGCTGGCAAAGGGCATTTGTGACATTATTTGTTGTAGTGCTATGCATGAGTACAGAGGTTCCTCCATTTGGGTTGTTGCATTTGCTGTCTGGGGAGGTGACAAGGGTGGTGTCCATGTCCTTGTTGTTTCATTCCTTTTGGTTAAAAACATTGAGGAGGGCATACAACCTGGTTGCAAGCCAGGTTGCATCTGCAGAAGTCTCAGAAACAGGGGATTCTGGCTCCAAAGGAGAGGGTAAGGGGGAGCATTGTCATAGCATGGCTAGCTGGCAAACTGGAGAACCACGGGGACATCCAGTAGAAGTCGCAACAGCTCAAGGATTGGGACTGGTGAGTCCCTTGAGGGCAGATCAAGGTGTTGGAGCCCAAGGATAGAGTCTGGCGAGACTCTGGAGGGCAGATTGTTAGGTAATGAGGAGGTAAGTATAGCTCATGAACATTCAAGACAGGATTCAGAAGCATGGCCCAGTTTTGCCATTTGGGCTAGCACACGCAATACAGCATGGACAATGCTTAGTAGATGCCTGCAAGGCAGGATGATGAAGCTAGGACACTTGAGTAAGCACTATGACTGTGCTTGACTAATGGTTAGTCAGAAGTGATGAGTAAGGGCTTAGGAAGTCCTTTAGTATTGCTAAGGTATCAGTCAGCGCTTTAGTAAGTGCACTATCTTTAGATTACTACTTGGTGAGCAGATTGCTCAGCTTACTATGCTATGCTTACTGTACAATTACTATACTATACTAATTTGGACTAGGACCTAGGCCTTAGGCCTATCATATATATAAGCGCATTAGGTGCTCAGGCAAGGACTCTCTAAGTTGAGTCTCTTGTCCTGTCCCTGTCTAGTCCTTGACTAGGAGTATACAAACTTTTGTGACCTTGTTGTCACTCCAGGGGGAGACTTGTGGCATGCTTTCTACTCTCCATAAGCTGTGTGGATGTTCCACTTGCAGCTGAAGTTCAGCTATCACAGTCACAGTCTATGCCGGTGACAAGCATACTGCACCAGCGTCACTACTGGCACAATCCTTAAGATTAAGGAGAGAGAATGGGTTGTAACTAAATAGGGCAGTGGTTTGCTCATAGGAGCTTGGGATGGTGGACATGTTGGTTGGTTAGGTGACTGAATGTTGTGAAAGGTAGGAATGGTGGGAGTGGTAGTAGGGTAGGAGCGTGTTTGTAAGTAGTGTTGTGGGTGTGATGTGGGAGAGTAGTAGTGAGTGTTCACTGCTGTCATTTGAAGGTGGTTTGGAGGGTGTTTTTTATAGCTGGTTGGGTGATTAGGATTGGTGGAATTCGCTAAGTAGCTCTAGTGCATGCAGGTCATTGCTGCTGACCCATGAATTGTCTGATGCAGGGTAGCCTTTCCATTTAACTAGGTATTGCCATTGTCTTTTTTGTCCATGTTTCCTTTCTGCGATGATTTCATCTACTTCGTACTCTTCCTCTCCTTTGATGGTTTCAGGTGCTGGGCATTTGAATGGGATGCTGTACTCTATGGTTTCCATATAGGGTGATAATAGATCCACATGAAACACTGGATGTATATGCATTTGTGGTGGCAAATTGAGCTGATAGGCCACCAAAGATATTGTTTTCTTGATGATGAAGGGTCCTAGGTGTTTTGGTTCCATCTTCTTTGATGGTGCCTTCATCTTTATGTTTTGTTCATCTAGCCAGACTTTGTCTCCAGTCTTGAATGTTCTGACTGGTTTCATTATGGCTGTCTTTTTCTGTAGGGCTTGATGTGCAATTTCCCTTGCTTTGGTTAGTTCCTTGAGTCAGATGTCTACAGCTGGTACTTCTTCATGTCACACTAGGACATTATGTGTCTTAGGCCCTAGACAGCACCAGGAAAATCCCAGGAAAATCCTCAAACAGTTTGCTTCAGGGTTTTCCAGAGATCACATGTGTGACAGGGGTGTCCATTCATGACATCACACAATCATTTTGGCAAAACAAAAATGCATGATGCATGATGCATGTGACTGTGAGCTTGCCTATCAGTTGTCATCATGGTCAGTGGTGGAGTCACAAATTTGGAGTTGCAAACATCTTCCTGCCATTCCCCTTTCTTGCCATGGTGTGTATTTACATGATGATAGTCAAGAGAAACACAAGGAACTCCCAAGAATCTGAGAATTCCCATTCCTGCCCATCACCCATCACATACATCAGGTCACATGCACCATGCATCACGCATGATGCATGATGCATTTTTGTTTTGCCAAAATGATTGTGTGATGTCATAAATGGACACCCCTGTCATGCATGTGATCTCTGGAAAACCCTAAAGCAAAATGTTTAAGGATTTTCCTGGGATATTCCCAGTGCTGTCCAGGGCCTTAGTGTGAGGGTTTGGGTTTGGTTTGGTTTGGTTCTGGGTTTGGACACCTTGTCCAAATCTGGTTTTGGATATGGGTTGGGGTTCGGAGTTCTGTCCTTAGAACTTGTACAGTTGTGGGTTCTGAATGGTGTGTAGTGGTGCCAGCTGTTCTGTTATCACTCTAGGAAGTGATGTCTGGAGGTGCAATGACATCTTGTATTGCACTTAGTTCATTGGTGTTCACACTAAGGTCATGAATGGAAGGGGTTCTGGTGTCTTGTAGGAGTGGCTCCTGGTTGCTACTGGTGTGTTGTAGTATGTGGCACATATTACAGAGGTTGTAGTATGTGACTTGTTCGTATAGATGACTAGATTTCCTTTACTAGTGGCCTTCATATAGATGGCTAGAATTCTGTTACTAGCAGCCTTCGGGTTGTTGAGATGAAATGTCTGCGCAGCTATGCCCGGACCGGACAGTCTCATGCTCAGGGGTTCGGTAGAACCGGCCTGGACATTACAAGGGGCACTTAATGCTCCAGGACAATTACGGACTTAGTGAGCACATGTCGGCACATGGACTGCATGGACACCTACATATGTACGATGCCCTAGAACAATGTGATTATGCCCTTATGGCCAATCTAAGAACTCTCTTTTGTTATCTGACTCGATTATTGTATGATCGAACTGTTTCAGATTGACACTTTACCTACTGTCTTTATGATCAGGTAGTTACAATCACATATGGACCTTTTAGTACAGTTCTATGCTTACGTGTACCCCTTCTGAGGGCTCAGGGTATGTGCAGACTCTTCAGACTCGTCCATATGTAGAATATTGTAATTATGCGATATAGTGGATGCCTGTACTCACCCCTTAAGGGCTTATGGACATATGTAGACCATAGGGACTATAAATACACCCTTGGGAGTGAGCAAGATGTCTTATCTCCTACAGAGTTCTTTCTCTGTGTGAACTACCCTCTTCAGCTACACTTCATCACGGGTTTGGGTTCTGGGTGGGAAAGACAGCATCTTTCTTTGTCTGAGTTGTTCAGAGTTTCAAGTGAAGAGCAAATGTGACTCTAAGTTGATTTAGCAGGCCTTAGGGTATATTCTAAGATGCAAGGGTGATTCTGATGGTTCTTTAAGCTTTGAGTTCACAAGGGATGAACTAGAAGTCCTGTATTATACAAGAGACTAAGCTTAAGGCTTGAGTCTTGCTTTGGGGGGCTTTTATAGGCCCTGTGGCTACTGTACAGTAAGTACATATGACTAAGTAAAGGGATGATGCATCTCTAAGGCATTGTACTAAGCATATATGACTATAAGCTAGTAAGCATGTATGACTAAGTAAGTGATGACGTGTTCAGATGGCATCCTACTAAGCTTATATGACTAAGAGGTTGGATGATGCATTCTAGTGGCATCATGAGGCTGTGAGACTATGAAACATGGCAGCATATTAGTCTAAGAGTATTAGTAATGAGCCGAGGCAACATGACATAAAGTGGAGGGCAGTGAAGTGTAATAGAGGTGTGGTAATGTATGGGGATGGATGTGGAAGAGGCTCCCTGCCAGTCTGTGAGAAAGCGATTACTATATATAGTTAAACATGATGTAAGCAGAAGTAGTCCGGCAGTCCATAACATCTTCATCTCCTTCTGTCCAAATTGCTTGAGGGTTACATCCCATAATTAACTGATGGGGTGTGTGGCGTGTTCCTTCATGTTTCCATGAATTGTGAGCAAATTCTGCCACTAGAAGGTATGTAGCACAGTTGTCTTGTCTTCCATTGACAAAGTGTCTCAGGAATGTTTCAACCCATTGATTCATGCATTCACTTTGTCCATCAGTTCTGGGGTGAAACACAGTGCTAAGGTTTTGTTTGGTGCCTATCACTTTGCATAGTGTTCTTGTGAAGTTTCCAGTGAAATGAGGGTCTCTGTTGAATATGATGTGTTTGGGGGTTCTAAACCAGGGAAAGAGGTGCTGAAGGTACAGTTGTGCCACTCCTTCTCTGGTGATTTCCATGTTACAGGGTAGAAATTTGACTGCTTTGGAACACCCTTGGTCTACGATGGGTGAGAATGGTGTCATATCGTTTGGACTTTGGTAATTCAGTTACAAAGTCCATGGACATATATTGGAAAGGTCCTTCTACTGGGGTGTCAAAGTGGTGTAGGGGGGCTTTTGCAGCTCAGATGGTCTTATTTTCCTGACATTTGGTGCATCCTCTGACATATTTTTCAACAAATTCTCAAAGTTTGGGGCCATGGTAGCATCTTTTGACTAGGTTCCAAGTGTTTGAGATCCCTGGGTGGCCACCTATGGGTGCATCGTGTATTTCTTTGAGCGTTTGTTGTCACTTCTTGTTGTCATTTGGGAGGTAAAGAGTTTGAATGAATAGGTTATCAGGTAGGATGGTAGTTTGATCATTATTTACCCCCTCTTCAAGGTCTTTTCTTTGTGATAGAAGGTCTGCAATGGTATTTTGTTTTCCTGGAAAGTGATGGATGATGAAGTCGTAGTCTGCCAAGTAGTTCATCCATCTTGCTTGTCTGGGTGTTACTTTTCGCGCCGCTCGGAAATATTTCAGGTTGTCATGGTCTGAGCATACTTTGATTTGATGCCTTGCTCCTAGAAGGAAGTGTTTGAAGAATTTAACTGCTGATACTATTGCCAGCAGTTCTCTGTCATAGATGTCATAGTTGCATTCCACTTAATTAAGTGACTTTGAAAAGAATGCAACTGGGTGTTGTCCATCTTCAAATTCCTGTGTTAGGGTGGCTTCAATGGCATAGTCTGATGCATCTGTGTCTAGTGTGAATGGTTTGGTTTGATCAGCATTCCTGAGGATGGGGTAGGATGTGAATTTATTCTTGAGGTATTGGAATGCTTTGTTGGCTTTTTGGCTCCATTCCCATTTCTTGCTCTTTTTTGTTAGCTCATGAAGTGGTTGTGCAATTAGGGATTAATGGTCAATGAAGTCCTTGTAGAAGTTTCCAAAGCCTAGGAAGGCCCTAAGTTCTCTGACTGTTGTAGGAATGGGCCAGTCTGTAATTCCTTTGACTTTGACTGGATCTATTTTGACATGTCCACTTCCTACTAGCATTCCTAGATATTCCACTTCTGTTTTGTGGAAGTCACACTTCTTTGGTTTGAGATAGAGGTTATTTTCTTGTAAGACTTCTAGGACCTTGATTACTTCCTTGTAGTGGTCCTCCCAAGTTCCATTGGTGGCAATAAGGATATTGTCCATGTAGATGAACACATTTCCTTTGGCTAATTGGTCCCTGAAGATGAAGTCCATCATACTTTGGAAGGTGGCTAGGGTGTTCCTTATTCCAAAATACATTACTTTTGGTTGAAATAAGCCTCTGTTTGTTTTAAAGGCTGCTTTATGCTGGTTTTCTGGTCAGATGAGGATGCTATTGTACCCCTAACATACATCAAACTTGGTGAAGTGTTTCTTTTCTGCAAGTCAAGGTATTAGGTCTCTAATCAAGGGTAGGGGGTAGTTGTTTGGGATGGACCATTCATTGAGCTTCTATAGTCTTGGACTAGTCATAGTTTTCCATCCTTCTTTTTAACAAAGAAGGGGGAGGCATATGGCAATTTGGAAGGTTCAATGTATTTCTTTTCCTGGTGTTCCTTTAGGAACTCTTCCAATGCTTCTTGTTCTTTAGGTGATAGGGGGTAGACTTTACAGTCAAATGATGCTGGGAAATCTGGTTTTAGATCTATAGCATGATCCCAAGGTTTTGATTCTGGGATCTGTTTTGACACTTTCTTGCTAAAGACTTTCTGAAATAGTGGTATTTCTCTGGTACTATTTGATCCCAGGTCTTCTTGTCTTTCTTTTCTGCCTCCTGGATCACTAAGTGCATAGATGTGGTGGTTTTCCTCATCTGGAAAGCACCTTCCATTTGTGATCATCAGCTGTAGATGCCACAATGCTCCCTTCAATGGTTCCTTTCTTCTAATCAATCTTTGGTTCATTGGTGGCTGGAATGGGTATCCCAGGATGATGTTATTATGTCCTAAGTTGGTGACAAAGAAGGGAAATTTTTTTGTGATTCCTTGCTGTCAGATTTTGAGATCTACTCTGTCAGTAATTCTTCTAGCCTGATTGATGGTTTCATCAACATTCCTGGCAATTCTTGGTTTCTGGAGGGGTACTATGGGGATTTGGAAGTGTTTTGTGAGTTTGTGGTGGATGAAATTCTCTGTGGCTCCACTGTCCACAAGTGCTGTTGCATCAGCCCTTCTGTTCTGTAAATATGGTATTATAGTGCCTTAAAAAACCCATCAAATGTTTTTGTACTTTTGTAATGTTTAGGCTATATCTCAATAACTAGCAAGTGTGATATTATGTCTTTAGGCTTCTTTAAAAGTCCTGAATCATAGCTTTCTAAGGCTATACTATATATGGTAATCATGTAATTCTGTAAGAAGTTATAAACAAATAATTCTGGTGTATCCATTTGATCAGTTTATGTGCAGTGGTATCTAAATGGAGTATATGATAAAAATTAGTAGTCTGTGTTTCCTCCCTTTGCTCTAATCACCTCTTCCACCCTTCTAGGCATGCTCTCTATCAAAGTCTGAATCACAGCAGTGTCAATGGCTTCCCACTCCCTTTGTGTATGCTCCCATAGTTCATTGATCCCACTAGAGGGGGTTAGGTATGCTGCAAGCTGTCTTTTGAGGTGAACCCAAAGATGCTCAATAGAATTGAGATCTGAGGGTTGAGCTGGCCAGTCTATGACCTGAATCTTATGGTCTTTAAACTAGGATGTTGCTTTTTTGCTTTTGTGTTTGGGGTCATTATCTTGCTGAAAGAGGATATCTTTGTGCTTCTTCTTGAAATACTTGATAGAGTCTAGGAGTTCATCCTCTAAAATGCTGCAATAAAGGTCAGAATCCATCCTTCCATCAATCTTGGCAGCATGGCCAACTCTATCCCAAAACATGCAGCCCCACATCATCAAGGATCCTCCTCTATGCTTGAGTGTTGGCTCAATAAGTCGATCATTGAGCTGTTCCCCTGGTCTCTTCCATGCCCACTTCTTCCCATCAGAGCCAAATTGATTCATTTTGGTCTCATCTGACCAAATGACTTTTTTCCAGTCCTCCACTGTCTGGTATTGATACTTTTCAGCAAAGTCCATTCTTGCTTTACGATGACCAGGCTTGAGATAGGGTCGCTTCTTCTTTCCAACTGCCTTCAGGCCTTCTTTTTTAAAGACATTTTGGATTGTCTGGTTGGAGATAGTGGTGCCCTTGATTTCCTCAAGCCTTCTGGCAACTTGGGGAGCTGTTTCTGCTTCTCCAGACCCAAGAAGACAAGTTGCATAGTGAATGTCATAAGGGGAAAGCTTGGTAGGATGACCTCCAGAAAACTTTGGAAGGTCTGGAAGATATTTTTTGCAAATGTTGGTTATTGTCCCAGGGCTTACAAATGCTGAACTGGTGATGTGGGTGGCTAGCCTGAAGGAGAGAGATGACATATTGGACTTGAGGAGGAGAAAGAGTTTTCATGATGTTGGTGGTGAGGAAGAAGAAGCTGTTTGGTGCTATTTGCACCTGATTCGAGTTTAATATAGGTCACATGATGTTTATGCTTAATTTCAGCCCATTGGAACAACATTTGGGGTTTCCATTCCTGAAACATTATTATGAGATATATGTGCCAAAAAACTGATCAAATGGGTATACCAAAAGTATTTGCTTATAACGTCTTACAAAATTATGCTATTACCATATATGGTAGATTCAGGGCTTTTAAACAAGCCCAAATACATAATGTCACACTTGCTAGTTATTGAGATATAGCCTAAACATTGCAAACATACAAAACACTTGATCGGTTTTTTGAGGCACTGTATTTAAGTTTGTACCGATTGAATCTTGGGTACAAATACATTATTTGAGAACAGTGCCTGAATGATGGCTGTGTCATTCAGGTGGTCAAAAAATCCACTCCTTTGGCTTGCATTGCATTCATTCACTGCACCTTCTTATTGTTGGAGAAGGTGACCATACTATTGACCATATCTTCAATTTTCTCCATTTCCTAGGGTTCTTCTTTGGCTTCCTCTATTTCCTCATCTTCTTCTTCATATTATTTGTTGTTACTCTGGACTATCTTAATATAAGATGGTTTCTGGAGTGGCCTCTTCTTGGTGGGACAGTTTCTGGCCATGTGTCCTTGCTTGCTATATTTAAAGCATCATCCTTCTTCCCTGTGTTTCTTTTTCCCTTTGTCAGTTTCTGCTTTCTTAATGGTATCTACCTGCATAGGAGTATCATTGGTGTAAGGATGTATCTGAGTAAACTGGGGTTTAGGAGGTGTGGCAGTGTGGCAGGGTGCTGGTCTCTTGGGTCCCCAGTTGGGCATCAGCCATTTCCCTTTTCCAGAGATCACATTCTGTCACTGCCAAGGGTTTGACAGTAACAATAGACACACTAAGTCGATAAGCTAGGACTCCAAGTGTCCTAGAAGACTTATAGAGAGGAAGTCAACCTTCAAGTTGATGTTGATTTCTTGGGTTACCGCTTGCTGAGCTCCAACTCAGTAGCCACCCACAATGAAGTAGAACACTGCTAGTATTGAGACAAGAAACTCAACTTGCCTCTACCAGGCATAATGAGTCCCCTATATATAGTACATGGTACTTGAGGGCAGGCCTAGGCCTGAAGGGGGCAGTGCTACCTATTTATATGTGAAACGTGAGCAAGACAATAACAGCCAGTCACACAAGGGGCTTAAGAAAATCACAAGCTGATGTACATGAAACGGGGCACAGACATGAAACAGGGTCAGAGTCCTCTAGTTGGCCAGTTCTGCAACTTACAGGGGCGTGATGGTGTTGAACCATCACCCCAGGCCGGTTACACCACCCCTCCGCTAGATAGGATGCCCTCATCCTGTCTTTCTCCACCCAGACCGCCTTGCCAGCTGGGGTCAAAACCGTTCGACTCCCACTTGTGGGACTTTCTTTCCGGCTCTTGCTGTGACGAGCCGGTCTTCGCTTGCCTGTTTTGCGGCTTCAGACGCCACCAGATTTGCCTGAGCCAGGCGTAGCTCAGTGCACAAGGTATCGACCTCACGATCCAGCACGCAGTAGCGGGTGAGTTCGGTGAGGAGGGGCCAGTCGTCGAGGTCGATGACAGCCTCTCAGAGGGGGTGGTAATCAATTTCGGTCCCCCATAGGCGGGTGCAGAACCACGACGGAAGTGGGGAAAGGGGAAAGTCGTCGAACTTGGGGCGGGTGTAGAGTTCAATGACTTGGGCATTGTGGTCGCCTGTCGCATTGGCCACCAGCCTGGCCACTCGTCCATCGTCCAACTGCTTAATGAAAATGGCGGATTTCTCGCCATCCGGGGTGGTAATGGTGAACTCTGGGAGCCTCCCATCATTCTCGACATATCTGTCGGGGCATAAGAGGGGCTTCCCATCGATTTGTTGAATCCATGCCTTAAGTTCGCGGTTGTCTCTGTAACCTCCTCGAATTGACGCTTGAGGCATCATGCCTTGTCTTGGAATAGTGCCTTGCGCTGCTGGAGGGTGGAGGCAAGGCCTGTGGCCAATTGTTGGAGCTGGACCAGCCCCAGGTTTTTTGTATCCGTCGAGGACGGATCAAACAGTGCCAGGGGAAAGGGGGCCTTCCCAGAAGGCATTGGTCTCCAGGTCAGAGAAGGCACCAGGGAGACGGATGGAGTGAGAGGTGGGAGTGGTAGGGGCATGCCCAGGGCTGGCCGCTGCGGAGGGTGACCCGACAACTTCCTTGGTCGTGATATCTGTGGCAGGGGGTGGAACTGGGACTGGAGTGGGGGAAGACATGAGGAGGCAATGGTGGTTATGCGAGTGGAAGGGGGTGAAGCTGATGTTTTTGCCGGGGGTTTCTGCTTCCCTTTTATGTCGTTCAAGGGCCGGCGTCTGTGATACTCCCAAAGGAGATCTGGGGCATGCACCTGGTCAGCTGGTTCCCAGGTGTTGTCACTTTCAGGGTAGCCCCGCCACTTTATGAGGTATTGGAGCTTCTTTGACCACTTTTGGTAGCGGTGGTTTCTGATCTGTTCCACTTCATATTGTTCCTCATTATCAATCAGATCAGGGGGAGGCCTGGCGTAATTAGGCCCATGGGTGTCCGTCTCCCTATATGGGGTAAGGAGGGAGGCATGAAACACCGGGTGGATTAGCCATGAGGTGGGGAGCTGCAACAAGAAGGCGACTGGGGATACTTCTTTGAGTATCTTGAAGGGGCCATACCATTTCGGGTTTAATTTGGACCCTTGATGTGGGAGCGTCAGGTGTGTTCCTTCTAGCCATACCTGATCTCTGACTTTGTATTGACTTGTCAGCATGTAGGTTGCCTTTCTATTGATCACCTCGATTGCTTGATCCCACGCTTCTTCCATTCTCTGTGTTCGTCGCTCCACTGCCTCATTGTTAGTCTGGACCCCCAAATCTCTGGGTCCCAATGTTGGTTCATAGCCGATCAAGATCTGATTGGGCGACAGCCCGGTTGTGCTATTTCTCCGGTTATTGTGCACCGTGGTGGCAACTGCAACCCACTCCGTCCAGTCGTCTGGCTGTCCGCCTGTTACTAGTCGCAGATATTGCTCTATCCATTGGTTTTTTCGTTCGGATAGGCTGTCAGTCTGGGGATGGGCTGCCATAGACAGGTTTTGTTGTATCCCTAGTCTCCTGGTGAGTGCTTTCCCGAAACTTGAGGTGAACCGTGGGTCTCGGTTGCTGATGATCTTCCTTGGCAGTCCGTACCATGGATAGAGATGTTCTAGGTAGAGTTGAGTGATCCCCGGCCCCATGATATTGGTAGAACAAGGGAGGAATAGGGCATCGTGGGAGCATCTGTGGTCCACAATGGTGAGGATCGCATCTAATCCTCGTTTTGGCAGTAGTCCGGTGATCAAGTCCATGGATATAGTCTAGAATGGTAGTGTGCCCAGTTCTGAGGGTATTTGGTACAGTGGGACGTGGCGTCGATGTGTTAGTATTTTGGCCTGCTGGCATGTTGCACATCCTCTGACGTAGTCTGCAATCCACTCTTTCATTCTTGGCCACCAGTACTGTTCTTGTACCTTCCTCAGGGTCTCGTCTCTCCCTGGGTGGCCGGATGTAGGTGTGTCGTGGGCGTTTCTGACGATGGTTTGCCTGAGCTCCTTGAGGTTGGGTACAATGGTTTTCCCATTGATTGTCTGTGCTGCTCAGATTCGGTGCGGTGGAATAATCGTGACATCCTTGTTGTCATTTTCGCCATGATCCGCATTCGATGGTCTGGATAGCGCGTCCACTGTGGTATTCATTTTGCCTGGGATGTACTCCAGTATGTAGTCGTATTCCTGGAGGTCGGCGTGCCATCGTGTGGTTTGTCGATTTAGATTTCTTGGTGACTTCCAGTACTGGAGGTTGGCATGGTCAGTTTGGATTACAAATGGCATTTTTGTCCATCCTAGGTAGTGCCTCCAGTGGGCTAGGGCCTTCATGATGGCTAACAGTTCTTGTTCATAGATGTCGGAGTTTCATTCTGTGGGGGTGAACGTTGCTGAGTAGTATGCCACTGGGTGTAGGATTGGCTTGTGTCACTGAGCCAGAGTTTTTGTGAGGTCGTGCTGTCCCTCCTGCGAGAGTATGGTGCCCACACCATATGCCGATGCGTCAACATGGAGTGTGAATTGTTTCTCGACATTTGGTTGGACTAGTACCAGGCTACCACACATCTTTGTTTTCAGCTCCTCGAATGCCTTCATTTGTGCCTCTCCCCAGTGCCAGGGTGTGGTTTTCTTTGTTAGTTCGAGTAGGGGTCATGCAATTTTTGAGTAGTTTGGGACAAAGTAGCGATAGTAGCCTGTAAATCCCAAGAAACTTCGAACATTGGTCGGGTTTTTCGGCGGGGACCAGTCTGCGATTCCCTGTAGCTTCTTGGGGCTCATCCTAAGGTGTCCTTTTCCTACAATGACTCCTAGGTACTCGATTTCCTCCTTTTTGAATTGGCATTTTTCTGGTTTGAGGTAGAGGTCATTTTCTTCCAGCTTGTCCAGTATACGATGGACATATTCCCAATGTCTGGCTGTGTGTTGTTCCTCCATTTCATGTGGTCGTTTGGCTGTGTGGATGGCGATGTTGTCCATGTAGACAGAGAGCCAGCCCTCTCCTACTTCTTGCCGGAAGATGGTGTTCATCATCATTTGGAAGGTCGCTGGGGAATTGGTGAGACCAAAGAACATGACTGTGGGTTTGAACAGTCCTTTGTGGGTGAGGAAGGCAGCCTTCCATTCGTCCCCCTTTTTGATTCTAATGTTGTTGTAGCCCCATTGCACATCCACTACCGTGAATTTTGTACATCCGCTGAGTCGGTCCATGACTTGTGGGATGAGGGGTAAGACGTTCCTGTTCTTCTTTGTCCATTTGTTGACAGGCCGGTAATCCTGTACCGGCCTCAACTTCCCATCCTTCTTCTTTACAAAGAAGAAGTTGGCTGCATACGGCGATTTTGATATGCGAATAGTTCCCCTCTTTAGATGTTCTTGGACGAACTTGTGCATTTTGGCCTTCTCTTCCTGCGTGAGGGGCAACAGTCGTCCTGGCATGGTGTTGGGTGCCCCTGGTAATAGCTCTATGGCTTGATCCCATATGGTTGAGCTGGGCATTCGTTGTGATTCTTCTTCACTGAAGACTTTTCTGTGACGCCTATACTTAGCTGGTATGGCATCATTTGGTTCTGGGTTGGTCGTGACCTCTCCTATTGTTACCCTCCCTAGGAGGTATGTGTCGGTTCTCTTTCTGACTGGTCATGGTACATTCTTGGTTCGGGATACATACACCGCCTTCGCGGCGTTTGGGGCTGAGAGGACGATAGGGAGGTGAGTGAAATCGATCCATCCTCTCTTCCAGTCGATTTTTGGTTGGACAGAGGTGAACCATGGGTATCCGAAGATGGCCTTGTGGTCTCCTAGGTCAGAGAGGAAGAACCTTTGGTTCATGGTCTGCATCCCTGTTTTAAACTGTAGGTCGGTATAGTACTTGAGGGCTCCGCTCTTGTTTTCTGTCCCGTCAACATTGAACAATGGCCTCAGTTTGCCAATCGTTTGATGGGGAGTCGTAGCCATCTGGCGTAGCTGAGACTCATGAAATTTTCCATGGCCCCTGAGTCTATGAGGGCCACTCCTTCTGTAACCGGCCTGGGGTGATGGTTCAACACCATCACGCCCCTGTAAGTTGCAGAACCGGCCAACTAGAGTATTGTGACCCCGTTTCATGTTCGTGCCCCATTTTATGTACATCAGCACATGATTTCTTAAGCTGTCTTTGCTACTGGTTGTTATTGTTCTCCTTGTGTTTCAAGTATAAATAGGTAGCACTGCCCCCTTCAGGCCCTAGGCCTGCCCTCAAGTACTCTGTACTATATATAGGGGACTCATTGCGCCTGGTAAAGGCAAGTTGAGTCTCTTGTCTCAATCCTAGCAGTGTTCTACTTCCTTGTGGGTGGCTACTGAGTTGGAGCTCAGCAAGCGGTAACCCGGATATTGACATTGACTTGCAGGTCAACTTCTCCTCTATAAGTCTTCTAGGACACTTGGAGTCCTAGCTTATCGACTTAGTGTGTCTATTGTTGCTGTCAAACCCTTGGCAGTGATATTAGACTTAACTTGTTTTCAATACGGCTAGCAGTTCAGAAGGGACACTGCAGAATACGACCCTCGATTGGGTAGACGCCACTGAAGGCAGAAGGAACCACAGGGTTTGGTATATCTCCAAAGAACACCCAGCTAATCCCATGGATTGGGATATACAGATTATCGTCACAGCAAGAGGCAAAGCGCCAACCAACCCAAAGCTGGTGTGCATCCACAACGACAGGTGGAAGGAAGTCCACTGGACTGAAGGGCAATACACCCTAGGAGCAGCAGTCCCGCAGCTACACAAATACGACACTGAGGGGTCAGAAGCCGATGAACTTCTCGACGAAGAATTAGAAGAACCAGAGATCGCTTCAGACACAGAATCAGATGAGGCAGTCAAAGAGATTGACGATGCCTTCAACAAAATCAAGATCACCCCAGTCGAAGAAAGAGCACCAGTATTCCCCACCAGAACCCTCACTCCCCTCCAGGGAATACCAACCAACGCCCTACCAGCAGGAGCCAGAATCCCTAGCCTTTCACAAGCAATGTCTACTCAAACCACCACAGCTACGGCCGTTGCTGCACAACCATCCACAACCACTCAAAGCGCACCACAACACATCCAGAACGTTCTCAGGCAGGTCCTTAAAAGGTCAGGCCCGCCAGGAGGGTCAGGAGGACAGCCAGGAGGACCAGGAGGACAAGGGGGACCAGGAGGACCAGGAGGACCAGACCCGAACGCGCCACAAATACCCGTGGCCACAGCCGCAGACGTAAAAACCATGGGAGCACTCCCACAAGTCTTCACAGGAGATAGATCAAAGGCTGACGACTTCATCGAAGAAGTAAAAGGGTATCTCTGCCTGAACACAGACGTAGCAGGATATAATTCCCCCTTCAAAAAGATTGCCTTCACCCTCACCCTCATCAAGGGAGAAAATACGGCCCAATGGGTCAGAGACATGGGCGAATGGATTGACAGGCTACAGATGCCCCAAGACAACATCCTGGCCCTATGGGATCAATTCCTCCTGGAGTTCAGCCAACAGTTCCAGGACACCCAGGCAGCCCAACGGGCCAGGAATGAAATCAGGGATTGTCGGATGAAGGGGTCTGACTACGATGAGTATATCACCAGGTTCGAAAGCCTGGCAAGGAAGGCCGGATACACACTGGGAAATGAGGAAACGTACAACATCTTCCTCCAGGGAATCCCGGCTTCACTCCTATATGATACGCTCAAACCGCCGATCCCTCTCAACTACCATGACCTCAAAGAGAAGGTCAAAACCATCGCGCAAGGGAAGACCATCATAGATGGCATCTTGAAGAAGACCTTAGGAGCGCAGTCGCCATTCCAACGGTTCAACAATCCACCCAGGCTACCGCCATTTCAGCAGAGGAACTGGCAACCGCGATACAACCAGGGGAATCGCCCCCAATATAACTCAACAACCGCACCACCATCCATGAACAACACCCTGGTACCCATGGATCTATCCAGAGGACGCACCCCCAATAACTGGAGGGGATGAGGAAACTGGAGACAAAGGACAGGACCACCTGCAAGGGGAAACGTATCAGCACCAGGATACAAAGCAATGCGATGCTTCAACTGTGGCAGAGAAGGGCACTTCGCCCGCACCTGTCCCAAAAGGTGACAACCGCCCAGGAACCCCTACAGGCAGAACCCTAGACAGGCCAACCTCATCGACTTCCAAGAAGAGGAAGACCAGGATTACCAGATGGCGGAACCATCGGAGGGAACTTCGGTGGCCACCATGCGAGCACAGCTAGAGGGAATGTCCCTCAACGACCAGATCAAACTGGCCAAAGAAATGGGTGTAGCACAGGATTTTCCCTCTGCCTAATCAGATTGGCCCTGCTTAGGCAAATCCATAGCAATAACGTGATGCGATGTGCAGGCAATCTGTAGCGCGCACAGTGGGCACACTAGGCAATGAGGGGTGGGAACACGAGATGCAGCGGTGTTGACAGGGGTAACGTTAGTATTGAGTTCGAAGGGGCGTGCGCGTGTCAGCGTCTGTACACAAGACAGCAGAGAGTTGACTCAGTACACGTGCGCTGATTGCACGAGAACTATAGTTTTTATTTACCTGTACACAAGACAGCAGAGAGTTGACTGCGTCCATGAGCACAGGGGTCGTATGATCTATGAAAGGAAACTTACCTCAGTACACGCGTGCTGATTGCACGAGAACTGAGGTTTACAATTTACTCTACTTGGGTATTTAAGCTGCGGCCAACTGAGCTGCAGCGCTGAGTGAGATGCAGTGGTAATTGTAAGTGTAACGCATGGTGGAGCAGCCTCACGTTGAGGCGCACGGAAATGTAAGTCGAGATGTGATGGCACGTTCATGTGCCAGCACAGTTAGCAAGGTAATGCTAATGCAAATGAAACAACTCATATAGTAAATGAAGTAATGTCTGTAATCGATCGGAAAATATAGAATGATATAGTACTCATCTCATAACTTGTCTCGGGTGCACGTGCCTCAGCCACCCCCTGTCTCACCCCCTATTTCCGGCATAACGTATACATATCAGCAAGAAAATCCATGACAGTCCATTTCTATGCATGATCAATCGCAAAAAGAGCCAAAGGAGTGGCCCTCATAGACTCAGGGGCCACTGAAAACTTCATGAGTCTCGACTATGCAAGATGGCTACGACTCCCCATCAAACGACTAGCAAATCTGAGGCCATTGTTCAACATCGATGGAACAGAGAACAAGAGTGGAGCCCTCAAATACTACACCAACCTACAGTTCATGATGGGGACACAAACCACGAACCAAAGGTTCTTCCTCTCTGACCTAGGGGACCATAAAGCCATCTTCGGCTATCTTTGGTTCACCTCTGTCTAGCCAAAAATCGACTGGAAAAGAGGATGGATCGACTTCACCCACCTTCCCATCGTTCTCTCAGCCCCGAACGTGGCCAAAGCAGTATATGTATCCCGAACAAAGAACGTACCACGACCAATCAGAAAAAGAACCGACACATATCTCCTGGGAAAGGCAACGATAGGAGGTATTGAGAGCAGCTCAGAATAAAATGATGCCATCCCAGCCAAGTACAGGTGACATAAAAAGGTATTCAGCGAGGAAGAATCACAATGAATGCCCAAATCTACAATATGGGACCATGCCATCAAACTTCTACCTGGAGCACCCGACACCATGCCAGGATGACTGCTACCCCTCACACAAGAGGAAAAAGCCAAAATGCACAAATTCATCCAAGAACACCTGAGACGAGGGACCATCCCGTCTCAAAGTCACCATATGCAGCCAACTTCTTCTTTGTAAAGAAGAAGGATGGAAAGTTAAGACCGGTACAGGACTACCGGCCTATCAACAAGTGGACAAAAAGAAATAGGAATGTGTTGCCCCTCATCCCATAAGTTGTGGACCGACTCAGCGGATGCACTAAATTCACAGTGGTGGATGTGAGATGGGGCTACAACAACATCAGGATCAAAGAAGGAGACGAGTGGAAGGCTGCCTTCCTCACCCATGAAGGGCTGTTTGAGCCCACTGTCATGTTCTTTGGCCTCACTAACTCCCCGGCAACCTTTCAAATGATGATGAACACCATCTTCCAGCAAGAGGTGGGAGAGGGCTGGCTCTCCGTCTATATGGATGACATCGCCATCCACACGGCCAGGCGGCCACACAAAACAGAAGAACAACACACCGCTAGGCATCGGGAGTATGTCCATCGCATGTTGGACAAACTGGAAAAGAACGATCTCTATCTCAAACCAGAAAAGTGCCAATTCGAGAAAGAAGAGATTGAATACTTAGGAGTCATCGTGGGAAAAGGACATCTCAGGATGAGCCCCAAGAAACTGCAAGGGATTGCGGACTGGTCACCACCAAAAAACCCAACCGATGTCAGGAGTTTCTTGGGATTCACAGGCTACTACCACTACTTTGTGCCAAACTACTCAAAAGTTGCATGACCCCTGCTGGAACTAACAAAGAAGGCCACACCCTGGCATTGGGGAGAAGCACAGATGAGAGCATTCGAAGAGCTGAAAACAAGAATGTGTGGCAGTCCAGTGCTGATCCAACCAAACGTTGAGAAACAGTTCACACTCCACGTCGACGCATCGGCATACGGCGTAGGCGCCGTACTCTCACAGGAGGGAGAGCACAACCTCACTCCAACCCTAGCTCAATGACACAAACCAATCTTGCACCCAGTGGCATACTATTCAGCCACATTCACACCCACAGAACGAAATTATGACATCTATGAACAAGAACTGTTAGCCATCATGAAGGCTCTGGCCCATTGGAGACACTACCTAGGATGGACCAAAACACCATTCATAATCCAGACCAATCACGCCAACCTCCAGTACTGGAAGTCACCGAGAAACCTAAATCGACGAACCGCACGATGGCACGCTGACCTCCAAGAATACGACTACATACTGGAATACATCCCAGGCAAGACAAATACCGCAGCAGACGCCTTGTCCAGACCATCAAACGCAGATCACGGTGAGGACGACAACAAGGACGTCACAATCATTCCACCCCACAGAATCTGCATGGCGCAAACAATTCATGGGAGAACCATCATACCAAACCTCAAAGAGCTCAGACGAGCTATCGTGAGAAATGCTCACAACATACCCACAGCTGGCCACCCAGGGAGAGATGAAACCCTGCAAAAAGTACAAGAACAATACTGGTGGCCAAAGATGAAAGAATGGATTGCAGACTATGTTAGAGGATGCGCAACATGCCAACAAGCCAAGATACTGACCCATCAACCCTATGTTCCCCTCTACCGAATCCCCTCCACACCGGGCACGTTGCCCTTTGAGACCATAACTATGGACCTAATCACCGGGTTGCCACCAAAACGAGGGCTGGACACAATCCTCACCATCATAGACCATGGATGCTCGCGTGCTGCCCTATTTCTCCCTTGCTCCACCAACATCACAGGGCCAGGGATCGCCCAGCTTTACCTAGACCATCTATATCCATGGTATAGACTGCCAAGAAAAATCATCAGTGACAGGGACCCACGATTCACATCGAGTTTTGGAAAAGTGCTCACAAAAAGGCTCGGGATACAACAAAACCTGTCCATGGTAGCCCATCCCTAAACTGACGGTCTGTCCAAGCAGAAAAATCAATGGATAGAGCAATACCTCCGATTGGTGACGAGTGGGCAACCAGACGACTGGACAGAATGGGTCGCAGTTGCGACTGCAGTACACAACAACTGAAGAAACAGCACCACCGGGCTATCGCCCAATCAGATCCTGATCAGCTATGAACCAGCACTGGGACCCGGAGATCTGGGAATCCAGACCAACAATGAGGCAGTGGAGCAATGAGCGTGGAGAATGGAAGAAGCATGGGACCAAGCAATAAAGGCGATCAATAGAAAGGCAGCCAACGTGCCAATGGGCCAATACAAAGCCGGAGACCAGGTGTGGCTAGAAGGAACACACCTGATGCTCCCACACCAAGGGTCCAAATTAAACCCAAAACGGTATGGCCCTTTAAGATACTCAAAGAAGTATCCCCAGTCACCTTCCTGCTACAGCTCCCTGCCTCATGGTTAATCCACTGGTGTTTCATGCCTCCCTTCTTACCCCATATAGGGAGACGGACACCCACGGGCCCAATTACGCCAGGCCTCCCCCTGACCTGATTGACAATGAGGAGTGATACGAAGTGGAACAAATCAGAAACCATCACTATCAGAAGCGATCAAAGAAGCTCCAATACCTCATAAAGTGGCGGGGCTACCCTGAAAGTGACAACACCTGGGAACCAGCTGACCAGGTGCACGCCCCGGATCTCCTTTGGGAGTATCACAAACGCCGGCCCTTGAACGATATAAAAGGGAAGCAGAAACCCCTGGCAAGAGCATCGACTCAACACTTCCCCACTCGCACTAACATCATTGCCTCCTCATGTCTTCCCCTGCTCCAATCCCAGTCCCAGCCCCTGCCATGTGCATCATACTCGCAGAGGCTATCGGATCTCCCTCTGCAGCAGCCAGCCCCGGTCACACCACTACCACTCCCGCCTCTAACACCATCCGCCTGCCCAGCACATTCCCCGACTTGGAGACCAACGCCTTCTGGGAAGGCCCCCTGTCCCCTGGCACCATTCGATCCGTCCTTGATGGATACGACAATCTCGACCCGACCCAGCTCCACCAGCTGGCCAAGGGTCTCACCTCCACCCTCCAACAATGGGAGGCCCTGTTCCAGGATGAGGCGTGATGCCTCAAACGACAATTCGAGGATGTCAACCACAACAATTGCAACCTTAAAGCGTGCATCCAACAGCTCGACAGGGAGCCCCTCTTGTGCCCCAACGGGTATGTCGAGAATGAGGGGAGGCCCCCGAGTTCACTATCACCACCCCTGATGGCGAGAAGCCTGCCGTTTTTATCAAACAATTGGACGATGGGCGAGTGGCCGGTCTGGCAGCAAATCGATGGGCGACCACAACACCCAAATTATCGAGCTTCACACTTGCCCCGAGTTTGACGACTTCCCCCTCTCCCTGCTCCCATCTTGGTTCCATGCACGCCTCTGGGGAACCGAGATCGACTACCACCCGCTCCAAGAGGCAATCATCGACCTGGATGACTGGCCTCTTCTCGCCGAGGTCACGAGGTATCGGGTCCTGGACCGAGAGTGCGACACGATGCACGCCAAATTACGCCTGGCTCAGGCAAATTTGGCAGTGTCTGAAGCCGCAAAACAGGCCTGCGAGGACTGACTTGTCGTGGCCAAAGCCGCCAAGAAAATCCCACAAGTGGGAGTCGAGCGATACTGGCCCCAGTTGGGTAGGTGGTCTGGGTGGAGAAAGACAGGATGAGGGCATCCTATCTAGCGAAGGAGTGGTGTAACCAGCCTGGGGTGATGGTTCAACACCATCGCGCCCCTGTAAGTTGCGGAACCGGCCAACTAGAGTATTGTGACCCTGTTTCATGTTCGTGCCCCATTTCATGTACATCAGCACGTGATTTCTTGAGCTGTCTTTGCTACTGGTTGTTATTGTTCTCCTTGTGTTTCAAGTATAAATAGGTAGCACTGCCCCCTTCAGGCCCTAGGCCTGCCCTCAAGTACTATGTACTATATATAGGGGACTCATTGCACCTGGTAGATGCAAGTTGAGTCTCTTGTCTCAATACTAGCAGTGTTCTACTTCCTTGTGGGTGCTACTGAGTTGGAGCTCAGCAAGCGGTAACCCGGATATTGACATTGACTTGCAGGTCAACTTCTCCTCTATAAGTCTTCTAGGACACTTGGAGTCCTAGCTTATCGACTTAGTGTGTCTATTGTTGCTGTCAAACCCTTGACGGTGACACCTTTGGCTCTTTTTGCAATTGATCGTGCATAAAAATGGACTGTCATAGATTTCCTTGCCAATATGTACACGTTCTCGCTATGGATTCGCCTAAGCAGGGCCGATCTGATTAGGCAGAGGGAAAATCCTGCGCAACTCCCATTTCTTTGGCTAGTTTTATCTGGTCATTGAGGGACATCCCTTTTAGTTGTGCTCACATGGTAGCCACCGAGGTTCCTTCTGATAGTTCTGCCATTTGGTAATCCTGGTCTTCTTCCTCTTGGAAGTCAATGAGGTTGGCCTGTCTGGGGCCTTGTCTGTAGGGGTTCCTGGGCTGTTGTTGCCTTTCAGGGCAGGCACGGGTGAAATGCCCTTCTCTGCCGCAGTTGAAGCATTGCATTGCTTCATATCCTGGCACTGATATGTTTCCCCTTGTGGGCAGTCCTGTCCTCTGCCTCCAGTTTCCTCGTCCCCTCCAATTATTAGGGGTGCAGCCCCTGGACAGGTCCATGGGGACCAGGGTATTGTTCATAGATGGTGGCACGTTTGTCGAGTTGTACTGAGGGCAGTTTCCCTGGTTGTATCGCGGCTGCCAATTCCTTTGTTAGAACAGTGGTGGTCTAGGTGGGTTGTTGAACCGCTGGAATGGTGATTGCGCTCCCAGGGTCTTCTTTAAGATGCCATCTATGATGGTCTTTCCTTGTGCGATGGTTTTGACCTTCTCTTTAAGGTCATGGTAGTTGAGGGGGATTGGCAGTTTCAAAGTGTCGTGTAGGAGCGACGCTGGGATTCCCTGGAGGAAGATGTTATACATCTCCTCGTTTCCCAATGTGTATCCGGCTTTCCTTGCCAGGCTCTTGAATCTAGTGATATACTCGTCGTAGTTGGACCCCTTCATTCGACAATCCCTGATTTTGTTTCTGGCCCACTGGGCCGACTGGGTGTCCTGGAACTGTTGACTGAATTCCAGGAGAAATTGATCCCATAGTGCTGGGATGTTGTCTTGGGGCATTTGTAATCTATCGATCCATTCGCCCATATCTCTGACCCATTGGGCCATGCTTTCACCTTTAATGAGGGTGAGGGTGAACGCGATCTTCTTGAAGGGGGAGTTATATCCCGCTACATCCGCATTTAGGCGTAGATATCCCTTCACTTCTTCGATGAAGTCGTTAGCTTTGGATCTGTCCCCCATGAATACTTGCAGGAGTGCTCCCATGGTTTTTACATCAGCGGCTGCAGCCACGGGTATTTGTGGCATGTTTGGGTCTAGTCCTCCTGGTCCTCCTGGTCCTCCTGGTCCTTCTGGTCCTCCTGGTCCTCCTGGTCCTCCTGGTCCTCCTGGCCCTCCACCAGATCCTCCCAGCAGGCCCGACCTTTTGAGGACCTGTCTGAGAACATTTTGGATATGTTGTGGTGTGCTTTGAGTGTTGTGGATGGCTGTGCGGCAACAGCTGTGGCTGTGGTAGTTTGAGTAGACATAGTTTGTGAAAGGCTAGGGATTCTAGCTCCTGCTGGTAAGGCGTCGGTTGGTATCCCTTGCAGAGGGGTGAGGGTTCTGGTGGGAAATGCTGGTGCTTTTTCTTCCACCGGGGTAATCTTGATTTTGTTGAAGGCATCGTCGATTTCTTTGACTGCCTTGTCTGATTCTGTGTCTGAAATGACCTCAGGTCCTTCTAGTTCTTTGTCGAGAAGCTCGTCAGCTTCTGATCCTTCAGTGTTGTATTTGTGTAGCTGTGGGACTGCCGCTCCTAGGGTGTATCGCCCTTCAGTCCAGTGGACTTCCTTCCACCTGTCGTTGTGGATGCACACCAGCTTTGGGTTGGTTGGTGCTTTGCCTCTTGCTGTGACGATGATCTGTATGTCCCGATCTGTGGGATTGGCTGGGTGTTCTTTGGAGATATACCGAACCCTGTGGTTTCTTCTGCCTTCAGTAGCGTCTACCCAATCGAGGGTCGTATTCTGCAATGTCCCTTCTGAACTGCTAGCCATATTGAAAACAAGTTGAGTCTAATGTCACCGCCAAGGGTTTGACAGTAATAATAGACACACTAAGTCGATAAGCTAGGACTCCAAGTGTCATAGAAGACTTATAGAGAGGAAGTCGACCTTCAAGTCGATGTCGATTTCTTGGGTTACCACTTGCTGAGCTCCAACTCAGTAGCCACCCACAATGAAGTAGAACACTGCTAGTATTGAGACAAGAGACTCAACTTGCCTCTACCAGGCGTAATGAGTCCCCTATATATAGTATATAGTACTTGAGGGCAGGCCTAGGGCCTGAAGGGGGCAGTGCTACCTATTTATATGTGAAACGTGAGCAAGACAATAACAGCCAGTCACACAAGGGGCTCAAGAAAATCACAAGCTAATGTACATGAAATGGGGCACAGACATGAAACGGGGTCAGAGTCCTCTAGTTGGCCGGTTCCACAACTTACAGGGGCGCGATGGTGTTGAACCATCACCCCAGGCCAGTTACACATTCTCTTATTCTTATACTTTGGATTCCTTCTGGACTGCTTGGACATAACCTTTGAAGGTGGTTAGTCCTGGGTGCATTCTTAATGTTCATCATCCTAATCCAGATGGTAGTCTTTGTAGGAACATTTGGACAGTTGCTGGTGTGTTGGGTTTGTACTCAGCCTTTATCACTAGGCTCCTGAACTGAGCAATGTATCCATCTAGGTCATCTTGTGTCACGCTGGACTAAGCGTGGCAGTTCTGTCAGTGTTTCTATCTGGCAGCCTCCTTGGCTGCTTGTTCTCTTTGTCTAGGGGTTAGGTTGTCTGGCCTATCTCTGTCCCTCTGCTGTATGTGTAGGATGATATCTGCATTAGTGACCATCATCTTGGTCATCTTCTGTGGAGTTCTAATGCCTTGTTAGAATGGCTGTTGGTAGTGGTGGTTCTGGCTGCTGTTGTCCTCTATCTCCTGAAGAAGGAAGGGGATCTAGATGTGAAGGAGTCAATTTGGATACTTAAGACATGGATCTAAAGGAAGGGATGTCTGGAGTGCTAATACACCTTGTATTGCACTTAGTTCATTGGTATGCCACTAAGGTCGTGAATGGAAGGAGCTGCTCCTTCCTGTTGGGTTTCTGGTGCAGATAGGGTGGTTCTATAGAGCACTGAGAGGTCTATTACTCAGTGATCTTCATTGGTCAGAAGTGAAGAAAGGCAACACCTTTCTGAGTGCTTAACATATGTGTCAGAGTTTGAAGAGTTCCCAATTGGGACTTAGTTTACTATATATGGTAGATTAAGTGAAATGCGTCACTAAGTTGCTTAGCAGACCCTAGGGTATGTTCTAGGGCACAAGTGGGAGGGGAAAGGGGCTGTGAAGCTTCAGATCACTTGGAGGATTGCTCTGAAAATGTCTATGATTCACAAGAGACCAAGCTTAAGGCTTTGGTCCCATTCTATGAGCATATTTATACATAACTATTTAAGTGGAGTTTCTGGCAGCGATTGACATGTTTCAGTGGCAGTAAGGCCACGAAAACTGTTGGCAGATTAGTGTAAGTACCTTAGTAAGTAGCTGAGGCAACACAACAGCAGTCTGGAGCAGCAAGAGCGTAATAGAGGGTGTGTAAAGTAGGGTGGGGGAAGTGATGACGACTCTGGCCAGACTGTGATAAATACATACATATATGGACAGAATATTAGTAAGCATAAGTGTCCCAACTGTCCACCATAACATAGTCACAGCTTGTATAGTAGTATTTGCATACATGCGCATGCAGAGATAAGACTCTAAGTCAAGTCTCCTGTCCAATAGGAGTGGTGGCTAAGTGTTCTATAACCCCTAGGAGCAGCTGTGGCTTATTTTGCTCTCCTAAGTCTTTTGTGCATCATCTTTTGCATACCACGCATAGCTTGGACACCAGGAGTACATTCAAGCTCTAGCACTATCAACAAATCACTTGAAAGTGGAGGCCGTTACTTCCCACCTGCAATAGCAGGTGCATTGGCTGAGTCCCTGCCTAACTTGCTTAGTACTTAAGATACTGACAAAGTCTAAGTGTCACTACTCTTACCAGTGACAATGGTAACACCCTCAACAAGGACCTGGCACTCAATGATGATCTTAAAAGATCTTGAAAGCAAAGGAGCTCTAATAAGACAGCTATGACACCAGGGACCAGCAAGAAGAGAAGATCTAACACTCCTGACAATGTGTCCAATGTGGAGGTGATTGAGACACCAGCCAATCATGCAGTATCTCAAAGTGTGACAGAGAGGCCTAAGCCAAGGCCAATGTCCAAATTGGTATTTCATCTTTTCATTAATCACAGCTTGCTCAATGTGTTTCATTTCAGGATGTTGTGAATCCTCTTGTGAATGTCATGCTTGACTTGACTTGTACTTCACATACAGTGCCCCTTATGTCTGTGAATAGTGTGTCCCTTTCCAATAATGTTGCTGACTCCACTACCTCAACATCATCTGCAGGTGCCAACATTGACACTATCACTGATAGTCCACTTCATGCCAAGCATCAATCAACTTCCCATTCCACTTCCACCAATTCAACTGACCTATTAGTGCACATTACTTGGTCTGCTGCCCCTACCCCACCCTCTATTCCAGCAGCTGCTACTCTTGCTACTCTCACTGGTCCCTCTGACATCAGGAAAAACCTTATTTGCAAATTTCTTAATATTCTCCAAATCTAAGCTAAAATTTAGCAAACTAAACAAAAATAGTCAAAACCCAACATATATTTGTAAAACTGAACATATATTTATAACATTGAACATACATCTGTAAAATTGAACATATATCTGTAAATCTAACATTTTTGTAAAATCCAACATATATTTGTAACATTGAACATATATTTGTAAAATCCAACATATATTCATGACATTTAATAAATCAGTTTCTCTGTTGTACTAAGGCCCCATATGGCAATGAGTTGCTAGCAAAATTGCTAGCAATTCTACCACTAGAATTCCCTGGAGGTCACACCTGGTGACAGGGGTAACATGACATAATCTTGCTTGTTTTTGGGGTTTGCCAGGCTGTCACAATGTGTATGATGCGTGATGCATATGATCAACTCTTTTATTTTTTTTTTCATTCCATTACAGCACTGGAAAATGTTCCTAGAGGTTACAGAGTGCAGCAGAGTTTAATTACTAATATAGGTGGCATCGCAAATGAGAAGAAAAAAAAAGGCCCTAATATGGTTTGAACCAGCAGGCCACTACAGTACAAGGTATACCAAAATAAAATGATTACAGTATCCACTACACCACAATGGCAATACATCATATGCTATAATATATATCTATATATACCAAAGTATATTGGTGGGCACTTATCATTAGTATGTCATGATATTCAAAAAAGGCCCCTGCATGGTTTGAACTGGTAGGCCCACATCAAATAAAAAGAATATAATATGAAGTAGGCTATAGCCACAACTTATTTAATGCTCAATATGTATTCTTATACATCAAAATAGAGCAGCAGGCCTGTGCTACATACTATACCAACCACCACTTTATTATAAAATCAGACAAACTTTGTGACTAATTACTTTATTCAATGGTCCTGTACATCTAATAATTCTATATGTAAAAACATAAGTGTATTTGACTCTGCTGTGCTCAGTAACCTCCAGGAACATTCTCTGGAATTGATAATGGAATCAAAAAAAAAAAGTGATAATCACATGCATCATGCATCACACATGTTGTGATAGCCTGGCAAACCCTAAAAACAAGCAAGATTATGTCATGTTACCCCTGTCACCAGGTGTGACCTCCAGGGAATTCCGGTGGTAGAATTGCTAGCAAAATTGCTAGCAACTCGTTGCCATATGGGGCCTAAATAATGAAGATTAATGAACAACTTGACTTAGCAATTTCTGCCACAGGAAGGGCATGTGACTGCATTTCTGCAAGTAATATTTTTCATTTTTATTGTTTTCACATTTAATAAAATGACTTATCAAAAGGGTTTTGCTATGATAAGGCTTATCCTATGGCAAGTGCCATGCTCAGCCAAACTACAGGGCCTATGACATAATGTAATCTGACATGGAAAGTAGCCAACTGTCAGTCTGTCATGCCTGTGGGAATTGACTGTGAAAAAAAGGCTAGCTGGAGCCAGGCAAATAGGCACAAAATGGCATGGAAACACCATGTCATGTGTAGAACAGACTTGTTGTGTTTCCAAACCCAAACAAGACCTGTGCCTGCTGCCTATGCTCACCACACTCACCCAATTGCGCCATGTGTGTGAGTCAAGTTTTTCTGCATCTTGCCCATACCTACTTGCATCTGGCTATGCCTGTCCATGCCTCCATCCACCTGGCTGTGCCAACCTCTGCCTGGTTTCCTGTGCTAATGCCTGCCTGCCAACTCACATCAGACCATGCCTGGCCACAGCTGTTGTGGCCACCCCTGACTACCTCCACAATGAGTCTGGTAAGTAGTCTTAACTTTTTTATTCTTGTCTTCATGTTTCCAATCTGCCCATGTCTATGTCCCTGTGCCTGTGTCTGTGTCACATCCCCATGCCTGCATCTATGTCCCTGTGCCTGTGCCCATCTGTACTCACACCTGCTAACTTATACTTAACCTTGCCTGGCCACACCTGTTGTGGCCACCCCTGCCTGTGTCATGCTAGGACGTCACATGTCTTAGTGTGAGGGTTCGAGTTTGGTTCAGTTCGGTTTAGAGTTTGGACACCTTGTCCAAGTCTGGTTTCTGATATGGTTTGAGGTTCGGAGTTCTGTGCTTAGAACTTGTATAGTTGTGGGTTCTGAATGGCATGTAGCGGCACTGGCTGTTCTGCTATCACTTCAAGGAAGTGATATCTGGAGGTGCAATGATGTCTTGTATTGCACTTAGTTTGTTGGTGTTCATGCTAAGGTCATGAATGGAAGGGGTTCTGGTGTCTTGTAGGAGCGGCTCCTGGTTGCTACTGGTGTGTCATAGTATGCGGCACGTATTACAGAGGTCGTAGTATGCAACTTGTTTGTATAGATGACTAGAGTTCCTTTACTAGTGGCCTTCGTATAGACGGCTAGAGTTTCTTTACTAGCAGCCTTCAGGTTCAGGTTCTGGGTGGGAAAGATGGTGTCTTTCTGTCTGAGTTGTTCGGAGTTTCAAAGTGAAGAGCAAATGCGGCTCTAAGTTGATTTAGCAGGCCTTAGGGTACATTCTAAGGTGCAAGAGGATAGTTTGGATGATTCTTAAGCTAAAGTTCACAAGGGATAAACTTGGAAGTCCTGTATTATACAAGAGACTAAGCTTAAGGCTTGAGTCTCACTTTGGGGGGCTTTTATAGGCCCTGTGGCTACTGTACAGTAAGTACATATAACTAAGTAAAGGGATGATGCATCTCTACGGCATTGTACTAAGCATATATGACTACAAGATAGTAAGCATGTATGACTAAGTAAGTGATGACACATTCAGATGGCATCCTACTAAGCCCAAATGACTAAGAGGCTGGATGACGCATTTAAGCAGCATCATGAGGCTGTGAGACTACAAAACATGGCGGCATATTAGTCTGAATGTATTAGTAATGAACTGAGGCAACATGACATAAAGTAGAGGGCAGTGAAGCATAATAGAGGTTTAGTAATATATAGGGATGGATGTGAAAAGGGCTCCCTGCCAGTCCATGAGAAAGTGAATACTATATATAGTAGAAAATGATGTAAGCATAAATAGTCCGGCAGTCCATAACAGCCTGCCTGCCTCTGCAATGAGTCTAGTGAGTAGTCTTTACTTTTTTTACTTTATTCTTGTGTTCACATTTCCAATCTGCCTCCATCCATGTCTGTGTCCCTATGCCTGTGCCTATCTGCACTCACACCTGCTGACTCACACTTGACCTCACCTGGCCACACCTGTTGTGGCTGCCCCTGCCTGCCTGGTTGTGCAATGAGTCTGGTGAGTAGTTTTTACTTTTTTACTTTATTCTTATTGTCACCGCCAAGGGTTTGACAGCAACAATAGACACACTAAGACGATGAGCTAGACCTTAAAGTGGTCTAGAAGACTTGTAGAGGTGAAATTGACGTGTATGTCGACGTCGACAACTGGGTTACCGCTTGCTAAGCTCCAACTCAGTAGCCACCCGCAATGAAGTAGAACACTACTAGTATTGAGACAAGAGACTCAACTTGCCTCTACCAGGCGTAATGAGTCCCCTATTTATAGTACAAGGTACTTAAGGGCAGGCCTAAGGCCTGAGGGGGCAGTGCTACCTATTTATACACGAGAACAATAACAACCAATGGCACAAGCCACTCAAGAAATCATGAGCTGATCGACATGAAACAAGGTATGAACATGAAACAGGGTACGAACTTTCTACTTGGCCGGTTCCGCAACTTACAGGGGCGCGATGGTGTTGAACCATCACCCCAGGCTAGTTACACTTATGCTCACATTTGCAACTTGCCTGTGTCCATGTCCCTCTGCCCTGTGCCTGTGCCTCTCTGTGCTCACACCTGCCAACCCACAAACAAACACCTGCCTGTCCATGTGCCCTGCTCTGCATCCACCTGCCTGGCTGCAGCCTGTGCCTACCGACCTGCACCTGACCACACCTGGCCACAGCTGTTGTAGCTGCCCCTGCCTGCTGGTGCATGGGTGTAGGTTAAATATCAGTATATCGTTCTGTGGTTGCCCACTTTTTTGTGATATCATAGCATATTTTTAATCCTTTACTTTACCAATCAATTTGTATAATTAGTGATACAAGAGAATGAAAACCCTATTTGCTGATAATATTAAGGAAATGCAGTAAAATAAAAAAGTTGAATGTATCCAAATTGACAAAAAATTCATAAAATGAAGATCAAATTATTGGAGAATTGCATATAATTAGTGAAAATATGCTTAAATTTCAACAAATTAGACCATATTTCAGAAAATTGAGGAGGGGGACCTTTCTAATTTGCCAAATACAGAGTTTGCAAATTTGCTCAAATTTGAACAAACTTGAGCATATTTAAAGATACTTTACAAATGTGAGGGTGAGGTTTTTCCTAATGGCCCCTGATTCTACTGTATCACAGCTACAGTTGCCAGCCATCACTGATGCCCTTAAAAAGACACCAGGGAAGATCAAGGTGATAGACTAGCCATTTGTGGTTGGAAAGCAGGTCAAACCAACACCTCAGTACATGTGTCCAAGTTGTCCTTGGACATCTCCTTTGACATGTTTTCCAGTAATTTTGCTGTCAATAAGTGGCTGGCCATTCCCAAGAATTGTGGAAAGCCATAACACAAACTCTAGGACTATTGGAATTCACTATCACCACAGGACAGGAAGGTATAGTATATTTCTGATACTCTATGTTGCACAAACAAACTGATTATATTAGGCATTTGAACTGTCTGCAAGATATTGGGTGCATATATCATTTCCTGTGGCCAATTGACCGATCTGGCCCTTTGTATCATGTTCATAGAAGACTGCCTGTGTGGGCAAGCTCCTGGTGTCACCACCAGAAGTGTTGGCAAGTAACACTAGATGTGATAAGTATTGAAGGGAGAAAGCTAAGTGCTCTGAAGCAACTTAGAAGGCTTGTAGATGAGGGTTACTGCCTTAGAGTACATCCTAGAGGCCACCCTAGTAGTTTAAATTTGAACAATGCTAGTTATTGAGACAGGAGACTCAACTTACTGTCATAGGGACAATAAGTGGTCTATACTTATACTACTATAAGTACTTCACTATGATATCATACAGGATTAGAATTGGGTTTAGGGTGGGGGGCAGAGCCCTATATCCTAGCTAGTGCTACTATAGTAAAAAGGCAAAGAAGGACCCTAATAAAGGGGTAGAAGGACAAAGGGACAGAGTAAAAGAATGAAGAAGTACAGTATTATAAGAGCAAGAAACATAAGTGTAGTCACTCACCCTTTATGGAGTAAAGGGAAACTAAGTGGCTGGGTTAGTTTCTGCTCTACTGGCTTTTCAGTCCCTTGAGTAAGTGGATAGAGATGAGTGGAATGTGTGTGTAGAGAGGAGAGAGGAAGAAGGAACTGGGTGCTGCTGTGAATCTGGCTGGAATGGGGGGGTTTATATATGAAGTGGAAGCTCTGAATTTGAAAGGCAGAAATAATAAAAAAAGAATAAAAAAGTGGTGCACTTTTTTATAATAATTTTTTATTTGTTTTGAATATTTGTTTGAACTGTGTATTAAGG
>WTXH01000233.1:0-54310 GCA_022376555.1 Russula compacta
GGCAGACCTTCCTCCACAACAACCGGCACCAGCCAAACCGCTGCCACCCCCGCCTCAAATACCATTTGTCTCCCGGGAGCGTTCCCCGACCTCGAAACGAACGCCTTCTGGGAAGGCCCCTCTCCCCGGGCACTGTACGATCCGTCCTGGATGGATACGAGAACCTCGGCCCTGTCCAGCTCCGCCAACTGGCTGCGGGCCTCGCCTCCACCTTGCAGCAGTGAGAGGCCCTGTTCCAGGACGAGGCGCAATGCCTCAAGCGGCAGTTCAAAGACATCAACCGGGACAACGCGAGCTTAAGGCGCGGATTCAACAGATTGACAGAGAGCCCCTCTTATGCCCAGACGGATATGTCGAGAATGACGGGAGGCTCCCGGAATTAACCATCACCACCCCCGACGGCGAAAAACCCGCTGTCTTCATCAAACAATCGGACGATGGGCGAGTGGCGGGCCTGGCAGCCAATGCAATGGGTGACCACAACACCCAAATCATCAAACTCTACGCGCGTCCCGAGTTTGACGACTTTCCCCTTTCGCCGCTCCCGTCCTGGTTCCGCGCCCGTCTATGGGGGACCGAAATCGACTACCACCCCTTACGTGAAGCCATCATTGACCTGGATGACTGGCCCCTCCTCGCCGAAGTCACGTGATACCGAGTCCTGGATCGCAAATGTGACATGCTGCGTGCTGAGCTACGCCTGGCTCAGGCGAATTTGGTGGCATCTGAAGCCGCAAAGCAAGCAAGTGAGGACCGCCTTGTCACAGCTAGAGCAGGGAAGAAAGTCCCACAAGTGGGGGTCGAGTGATTCTGGCCTCAATTGGCAAGACGGTCGGGCTGGAGGAAGACAGGATGAGGGCATCCTATCTAGCGGAGGAGTGGTGTAACCGGCCTGGGGTGATGGCTCAACACCATCGCACCCCTGTAAGTTGCGGAACTGGCCAATTAGAGGACTCATGCCCCGTTTCATGTTCGCGCCCTGTTTCATGTACATCAGCTTGTGATTTCTTGAGTGTCTTGTGCTATTGGTCGTTATTGTTTCGGTCATATAAATAGGTAGCACTGCCCCCTCAGGCCCTAGGCCTGCCCTCAAGTACCATGTACTATATATAGGGGACTCATTACACCTAGTAGAGGCAAGTTGAGTCTCTTGTCTCAATACTAGCAGTGTTCTACTCCATTACGGGTGGCTACTGAGTTGGAGCTCAGCAAGCGTAACCGGGTATTGACATCGACTTGCAGGTCGACTTCCTCTCTATATGTCTTCTAGGACACGTCAAGTCCTAGCTCATCGACTTAGTGTGTCTACTGTTGCTGTCAAACCCTTGGTGGTGACACAACTCTTACTGGAAATCAGTTTGGCCGAAGCTCAGGACTGAGGACTCATTGTGACCATCAGATTTTGACCCCATGCAGTTTTGGATCCATGGCAGATCCCTCTTTTTTGACAACAAGCTGAGTGCAGAGGTCTCCTCAGGACATGAGGTCAGGTCTGCTTTACGTTGCTGTTGTGAGGTTCAGATGGACATGGCCAACAATTGAGATCCAACAGACAGTCTTGTACCACCTCAATATTGAGCATGCAGTGGCAGAAATAAAGGAGATGGATTGTCTTCAGTTCCCCTCAGACCACAATAAATGATGGCAACAAGGTCAGTTGTCTGCAATCCTTAGGATGACAGACATGTGGGGCCCTGTCAGGGACAGCAGTGTGTTGCCAGGCTTCTTCCAGGATAAAAAAGCATGGAGGGCTTGGCTCCAGGATGCACATGAAGTCATAATGAACTGGGATGGCTTCAATAACTGGGACTGGGATGGATTCTTGGACCCCAGAAAGATGGGGATCAACAAGCTATCTGTCACCAGTGTAGACTGTGACTGTGATGACTGAATCTCAACTGCAAGTGGAACATCTGCCTGGCTAGCAGAAAATGGAAAACATGCCACGAGTCTCCCCCTGGGGTGACAACAAAGGTCACAAAAAGCCTGTAGACTCCTAGTCAAGGTGTCATGCTGGACTGAGCATGGTGGTTCTGTCGATGTTTCTGTCTGGCAACTCCCTTGGCTGCTTATTCTCTTTGTCTGATGGTTAGGTCATCTGGCCTGTCTCTGTCCCTCTGCTGTATGTGTAGGATGATATCTGTGTTGGTGACCATCATCTTGGTCATCTTCTGTGGAGTTCTAACACCTTGTTAGAATGGCTGTTGGTAGTGGTGGTGCTGGCTGTTGTTGTCCTCTATCTCCTGAAGGAGGAAGGGGATCTAGATGTGAAGGAGTCGATTTGGATACTTAGGATGTGTATCCAAAGGAAGGGATGTCTAGAGTGCTGATACACCTTGTATTGCACTTAGTTTGTTGGTATGCCACTAAGGTCATGAATGGAAGGAGCTGCTCCTTCTTGCTGGGTTGCTAGTGCAGAGGGGGTCATTCTATAGAGCACTGAGAAGTCCATTACTCAGTGACCTTCATCTGTCTGAAGTGAAGAAAGGCAACGCCTTTCTGAGTGCTTAACATATGTGTCAGAGTTCAAAGAGTTCCCAATTGGGACTCAGTTTACTATATATGGTAGATTAAGTGAAATGCGTCACTAAGTTGCTTAGCAGACCCTAGGGTACATTCTAGGGCACAAGTGGGAGGGGAAAGGGGCTGTGAAGCTTTGGATCACTTGGAGGATTGCTCTGAGAATGTCTAGGATTCACAAGAGACCAAGCTTAGGGCTTTGGTCCCATTCTATGAGTGTATTTATGTACAGGTATTTAAGTGGAGTCTCCAGCAGCAATTGACACATTTCAGCAGCAGTAAGGCCACAAAAACCATTGGCATATTAGTGTAAGTGTTTTAGTAAGGAGCTGAGACAACACAACAGCAGAATGAGGTGGCAGGAGTGTAATAGAGGGTGTGTAAAGTAAGGTGGGAAAGGTGATGACAACTCCAGCCAGACTGTGAGAAATATGTATGCAAATAGACAAAATATTAGTAAGCAAGAGCATGTCAATAGTCCACCATGACATGATCCCCTGTTTAGAGTCTTTGCTGGTTGTGGTTGACTCTCTGGGGGCAGTGACGGCAGTAGTGAGTGGTGCTGTGACATTTGGAGCACCTTTTTATTCTTTGTTTTCTTGAGGGGGACTTTGTTGTCTTTGAATTCCCAATCCCCTTCAACTTTTCTGGTGCATAAATGGAGGGGGACTCGGAACCCTTGTTGTCACTGGCATAGACCATGACTATGATAGCTGGATTTCAGCTACAAGTGGAACATCCGCACTGCTAGTGGAAAGTGGAAAGCATGCCACAAGTCTCCCCCTGGGGCAACAACAAGGTCACAAAAGCCTGTATACTCCTAGTCAAGGACTAGACAGGGACAGGACAAGAGACTCAACTTAGAGAGTCCTTGCCTGAGCACCTAATGTGCTAATATACATGAGAGGCCTAAAGCCTAGAACCTAGTCTGAATTAGTATGGTACAGTAATCATACAGTAACCACAGTACAGTAAGCTAAGCAATCCGCTCACTAAGCAGTAATCTAAAGATAGCACACTTACTAAAGCACTGACTGATACCTTAGCAATACTAAAGGACTTCCCAAGCCCTTACTTATCGCTTCTGACTAACCATTAGTCAAGCACAGTCATAGTGCTTACTCGAGTGTCCTAGCTTTGTCATCCTGCCTTGTAGGCATCCTACTAAGCATTGTCCATGCCATATCACATGCACTGGCCCAAACGGCATAACCGGGCTATGTTTCTGAATCCTGTTCTGAATGTTCATGAGCTATACTTACCTCCTCATTGCCTAATGATCTACCCTCCAGAGTCTTGCCAGACTCTATCCTTGGGCTCTAGCTTCTCAATCTGCCCTCAAGGGACTCACCAGCCCCAATCCTTGGGCTCTTACGGCTCTCACCAGATGTCCCTGTGGTTCTCTAGCTTGCCAGCTAGCTGTGCTGTGACACTTGTAGCACCTGCTTGAGGGCTTCCTGCTCATTGGTTCCCCATGGGTTATAGTCCTGGAGACCAGTTGCTAACCTCCTGTACCCATCAGCATCTTGAAGTGCTCCATACCATTCCATCAACTTAATCTTTTGGAACACCATTTTGATGTTTACCCTAGCAAGTTCTTGTTGGGTGTACATCACTTCATGCTCCCACAGCCTGTAAGCCACCAACCCTGAGAGGAATGATTCATCTTCCTCCATCATTGCGATTTTGGTGACTTGTCTCTAGAAGGGTTCTCTTCCAGAGAAGATTCGTTTCTGCGTTGGTGTGATGTAAGGGCTCTTGTGTGGTACTGGGCTGGGACAAAGGAGGGTGGTGAATACTTTCTTTCCCTTGCCAAGGGTGGTGCTGACAAGGGGGTATTTTGGATTGTTGAGGTGGTAGTTGTGATAGGGGGTGAAGAGGGCCCCTCCTGTGATTGTGGGGACTGTAAATGGTTCATTAGTGGTTTGAATCCATCCTGGTCCAGGATGGGGGTCATCTTTCTCTGCCTTGTATTCCCCCTGCTCTCAGTTCTCTCTCTTGTTCTTGTTTTGGGTCCAGGTTCTCTTGTCCTCTTCCTTCCCCTCATTATAGGCACAGGTGTGTTTGTACTGAAGGGCTCAAAGGGCTGCACTGATATTATTTGTTGCAGTGTTGTCCAGGTGTACAGCAACATGTTTGTCTGTACTTCCTGGTTCCTCATCACTGGATGAGGTGTCAGTGAGGGTGTCACAGAGTGGCTTGCATGAGGGCAAGAGAACCACTGATGACATGTGAAGACTGCGTTTGACCCCCAGGTTTGGTAGGCCTGTCTAGGCCTGGGGTTGGTAATACAGGTCAGACTTTATAGTCATTGTCACCGCCAAGGGTTTGACAGCAACAATAGACACACTATGTCAACAAGCTAGACCTTGCAGTGGTCTAGAAGACTGATAGAGAGGAAGTCGACCTGCAAGTCGATATCGATGCCGGGTTACCGCTTGCTGAGCTCCAACTCAGTAGCCACCCACAAGGAAGTAGAACACTGCTAAGATTGAGACAAGAGACTCAACTTGCCTCTACCAGGCGTAATGAGTCCCCTATTTATAGTACATGGTACTTGAGGGCAGGCCTAAGGCCTGAAGGGGGCAGTGCTACCTATTTTAAAACCAGAACAATAACAACCAATGGTGCAAGCCACTCAAGAAATCACAAGCTGATCTACATGAAACGGGGCACAAACATAAAACAGGGCACGAATCCTCTAGTTGGCCGGTTCCGCAACTTACAGGGGCACGATGGTGTTGAACCATCACCCCAGGCCGGTTACACCATCCCCTCGCTAGACAGGATGCCCTCATCCTGTCTTCCTCCATGCCGACCGCCTGCCCAACTGTGGTCGCTCGACTCCCACCAAGGGGATCTTCTTCGCGGCTCTTGCTGCGACGAGCCGGTCTTCGCTTGCCTGCTTTGCAGCCTCAGACGCTGCCAGGTTCGCCTGAGCCAGGCGTAGCTCGGCGCGCAGGATGTCAGTCTCGCAGTCCAGCACGCGGTAGCGCGTGATCTCGGCGAGGAGGGGCCAGTCGTCCAAGTCGATGACGGCTTCCCGGAGTGGGTGGTAATCAATCTCGGTTCCCCATAGACGGGCACGGAACCAAGCTGGGAGTGGGGAGAGGGGGAAGTCATCGAAGTCGGGGCGCGTGTAGAGGTCAATGATTGGGTGTCGTGGTCGCCCGTGGCATTGGCTGCCAGTCCTGCGACTCGTCTGTCGTCCAACTGTTTGATGAACACGGTGGGTTTCTCGCCGTCGGGGGTGGTGATGGTGAAGTCGGGGAGCCTTCCCTCATTCTCGACGTACCCATCAGGGCACAAGAGGGGCTCCCCATCGATTTGCTGGATGCGAGCCTTGAGCTCGCGGTTGTCCCGGTTAACCTCCTCGAATTGACGTTTGAGGCATTGCGCCTCGTCTTGGAAGAGGTTTTCCCTCTGCTGAAGGGTGGCCGCAAGGCCTGCAGCCAGCTGATGGAGCTGGGTCGGTGTGAGGTTCTTGTATCCATCCAGGACGGATCGCACGGTGCTGGGGGAGAGGGGGCCCTCCCAAAAAGCGTTGGTTCGAGATCGGGAAATGCCCCGGGAAGTCGGATGGTGTTAGAGGCGGGGTGGTAGTGGTGCGGTTGGGGCTGGCCGCTGTGGAGGGAGGCTGGATAGCCTCCTCGGTCGGGACACGTGTAATCGGGGCCGGAACTGGGACTGGGACTGGGGAGGACATAGAGGTTGAATGGTTGTGAGGCAGAGGAAGAGGGTTGAGTTGATGGTTTTGCTGGGGGTTTCTGCTTCCCTTTTATGTTTTTCAAGGGCCAGCGTTTGTGATACTCCCGAAGGAGATCCGGGGCATGCACCTGGTCAGCAGGTTCCCAGGTGTTATCGCTTTCGGGATAGCCCCGCCACTTTATGAGATAGTGGAGCTTGTTTGATCGCCCTTGATGGCGATGGTTTCGAATTTGCTCCACTTCGTATTGTTCTTCGTCGTCAATCAAATCAGGAGGGGGTCGGGCGTAATTGGGCCCATGGGTGTCCGTCTCCCTGTATGGGGTAAGAAGGGAGGCGTGAAACACCGGGTGGATCATCCATGAAGCGGGGAGTTGCAGGAGGTAGGCAACTGGGGATACTTCTTTGAGTATCTTGAAAGGTCCATATCGCTTTGGGTTTAGCTTGGACCCTTGATGTGGGAGTTTCAAGTGGGTCCCTTCTAACCATACTTGATCCCCGGTTCTATATTGACCCGCGGGTGCTTCGGCCGCCTTCCTGTTGATTGCTTGATGCTTGATCCTTGCTTCCTCCATTCTTTGCGTCCTTTGTTCCACTGCCTCATTGTTGGTTTGGACCCCCAAATCCTCGGGCCCTAGCGCCGGTTCGTATCCGATCAGGATTTGATTGGGGGATAGTCCTGTGGTGCTGTTTCTTGGTTATTGTGCACTGCGGTGGCGACTGCCACCCATTCCGTCCAGTCATCCAGTTGCCCGCCTGTCACCAGTCGTAAATATTGCTCCACCCATTGGTTTTTTGCTCAGAAAGGCCATCGGTCTGAGGGTGTGCCGCAGTGGACAGATTCTGTTGGATCCCCAGTCTTCTGGTGAGTGCTTTCCCGAAGCTTGACGTGAAGCGCGGTCTCTGTCACTAATGATTTTCTTGGGCAGCCCATACCAGGGGTAGAGATGGTCGAGGTAGAGTTGGGCGATCCCTGGTCCCGTAATGGTGGTGGAGCAGGGGAGAAATAGGGCCGCGTGAGCATCCGTGATCACGATGGTGAGGATTGCGTCTAATCCTCGTCTTGGTGGTAGTCCAGTGATCAGGTCCATGGATATGGTCTGAATGGTAGAGTGCCTGGTTCTGAGGGGATTCGATAGAGTGGAATGCGTGGGCGATGTGTTAGTATTTTGGTTTGCTGGCATGTTGCACATCCCCTGACATAGTCTGCATCCACTCTTTCATCTTCGGCCACCAGTATCGCTTTTGGACCTTTCTCAGGGTCTTGTCTCTTCCTGGGTGGCCGACGTGGGGGTGTCGTGGGCGTTTCTGACGATGGTTCGTCTGAGTTCTTTGAGGTTTGGTACGATGGTCTTTCCCTGAATCGTTTGTGCTGCTCGGATTCGATGGGGCGGGATGATTGTGACGTCTTTGTTATCGTCTTCGCCATGATCTGTGTTCGATGGTCTGGACAGTGCATCTGCTGCCGTGTTTGTCTTGCCTGGGATGTATTCCAAGATGTAGTCATATTCTTGGAGATCTGCGTGCCATCGTGCAGTTCGTCGGTTTAGATTTCTTGGTGACTTCCAGTATTGGAGGTTGGCGTGGTCGGTTCGGATTATGAATGGTACTTTTGTCCATCCTAAGTAGTGTCTCCAGTGGGCCAGAGCCTTCATGACGGCCAGCAGTTCTCGCTCGTAGATGTCGTAGTTTCGTTCTGTAGGCGTGAACGTTGCTGAGTAGTATGCCACTGGGTGTAGTACTGGTTTGTGTCGCTGGGCCAAGGTTGGTGTGAGGTTGTTGTGCTGTCCCTCTTGCGAGAGTACGGCGCCTACGCCGTATGCTGATGCGTCGACATGAAGCGTAAACTGTTTCTCGATGTCCGGTTGAATGAGCACTGGGCTGCCACACATTCTTGTTTTTAGTTCTTCGAACGCTCTCATTTGTGCTTCTCCCCAGTGCCAAGGTGTGGTTTTCTTTGTCAGCTCGAGTAGGGGTCGTGCAATTTTTGAGTAGTTTGGGATGAAGTACGGTAGTAGCCTGTGAACCCCAGGAAGCTCCTGACGTCTGTTGGGTTTTTTGGTGGTGACCAGTCTGCAATCCCCTGTAGCTTCTTAGGGCTCATCCGGAGGTGTCCTTTCCCTACAATGACTCCTAAGTATTCGATTTCCTCCTTTTCGAACTGGCATTTCTCAGGTTTGAGGTAGAGGTCGTTTTCCTCTAGTTTGTCCAGCATACGGTGGACGTATTCCGATGTCTGGCTGTGTGTTGTTCCTCAGTCTCGTGTGGTCGTTTAGCGGTGTGGATAGCAATGTCGTCCATATACACGGAGAGCCAGCCTTCCCCTACTTCCTGTCGGAAGATGGTGTTCATCATCATTTGGAAGGTGGCCGGGGAGTTGGTGAGACCAAAGAACATGACTGTTGGTTCGAACAGTCCTTCGTGGGTGAGAAAGGGCTTTCCACTCATCTCCTTCTTTTATCGAATGTTGTTGTAGCCCCATCGCACGTCGACTACTGTGAACTTCGTGCATCCGCTAAGTCGGTCTACGACTTGCGGGATGAGGGGCGAGACATTCCTGTTTCTCTTTGTCCACTTGTTGACAGGCCGGTAGTCCTGCACTGGCCTTAGCTTCCCATCCTTTTTCTTCACAAAGAAGAAATTGGCTGCGTATGGCGATTTTGAGATGCGAATGGTTCCCCTCTTCAGGTGTTCTTGCACGAACTTGTGCATTTCGGCTTTCTCTTCTTGTGTGAGGGGTAGTAGTCGCCCTGGCATCGTGTCGGTGCCCCGGGCAGTAGCTCGATGGCGTGATCCCATATGGTGGAGCTGGGCATCGTTGTGAGTCTTCCTCGCTGAAGACCTTCTTGTGTCGTCTGTATTCGGCTGGTATGGTGTCGTTTTGTGCTGGGTCACTTGTGGCGCCCCCTATCGTTACTCTTCTAGGAGGTATGTGTCGTTCGTTTTCGGATTGGTCGCGGTACGTTCTTAGTCCGTGGCACATATACTGCTTTTGCGGCGTTTGGTGCGAGAGGACGATGGGGAGGTGGGTGAAGTCAATCCATCCCTTTTTCCAGTCGATTTTTGGCTGGACGGAGGCGAACCATGGGTATCCGAAGATGGCTTTGTGGTCTCCCAGGTCCGAGAGGAAGAATCTCTGGTTTGTGGTTTGTGTACCAGTTCTGAATTGTAGGTCGGTGTAGTATTTGAGGGCCCCGCTCTTGTTCTCTGTTCCATCGACATTAAATAATGGTCTCGGTCTCGCCAATCGTTTGATGGGGAGTCGCAACCATTTGGCATAGCCCAGACTCATAAAGTTTTCTGTGGCCCTGAGTCCACCAGGGCCACTCCTTCGGCTCTTTTTGCGATTGATCGTGCATAAAAACGAACTGTCATAGATTTTCTTGCTGATATGTACACGTTATTGCTATGAATCCGCCTAAGCAGGGCCGATCTGATTAGGCAGAGGGAAAATCCTGTGCGACTCCCATTCTTTGGCTAACTTGATTTGATCGTCGAGGGACATTCCTTCGAGCTGTGCTCGCATAGTGGCCACGGAGGTTCCTTCCGATGGTTCTGCCATCTGATAGTCTTGTTCTTCTTCCTCTTGGAAGTCGATGAGGTTGGCCTGTCTAGGGCCTTGTCTGTATGGGTTTCTTGGTTGTTGCCTCCTTTCTGGGCAATTGCGGGCAAAGTGCCCCTCTCTTCCACAATTGAAGCATCGCATTGCTTCGTATCCTGGGGCTGACACGTTCCCCCTTGCAGGAGGTCCAGTCCTCCTCCAGTTCCCTCGTCCTCTCCAGTTGTTAGGGGTGCGGCCTCTGGACAGGTCCATCGGCACCGGGGTGTTGTTCATGACGGTGGTGCGTTTGTTGAGTTGTATTGGGGGCGGTTCCCCTGATTGTATTTGGGTTGCCAGTCCTTTGTTGGAATGGCGGTGGCCTGGGTGGTTATTGAACCGTTGGAACGGCGATTGCGCTCCCAGGGTTTTCTTTAGGATACCATCTATGATGGTTTTTCCCTGCCGATGGTTTTGACCTTTTCTTTGAGGTCGTGATAGTTAAGAGGGATGGGCGGCTTCAAGGTGTCGTGTAGGAGCGACGCGGGGATCCCTTGGAGGAAGATGTTGTACGTTTCCTCGTTTCCCAATGTGTATCCGGCCTTCCTTGCCAGGCTTTCAAACCTGGTAATATATTCGTCGTAGTCGGACCCCTTCATCCGACAATCCCTGATTTCGTTTCGGGCTCGCTGAGCGCCTGGGTATCTTGGAACTGTTGGCTAAATTCCAAGAGAAATTGGTCCCATAGTGCTGGGATGTTGTCTTGGGGCATTTGCAGCCTGTCGATCCATTCGCCCATATCCCTGACCCATTGGGCCGTATTTTCGCCTTTGATGAGGGTGAGGGTGAAGGCGATCTTTTTGAATGGGGAGTTGTAGCCTGCTACGTCTGCATTCAGACGCAGGTATCCTTTCACTTCTTCGATGAAGTCGTCTGCTTTGGATCTGTCCCCCATGAAGACTTGTGGAGTGCTCCCATGGTCTTTACGTCGGCGGCTGCTGCCACTGGTATTTGCTGTGCGTTCGGGTCTGGTCCTGGGGTCCTCCAGGTCCCCCAGGTCCTCCTGGTCCTCCTGGCCTCCAGGTCCTCCACGGATCCTCCTGGAGGTCCTGTTCTTTTAAGGACCTGTCTGAGGACGTTCTGGATATGTTGTGGTGCGCTTTGGGTGGTTGTGGATGGTTGTGCAGCAACTGCTGTAGCGTAGTGGTTTGTGTTGACATGGCTTGGGCAAGGCTGGGGATTCTAACTCCTGATGGTAGGCGTCGGTGGGTAGTCCTTGGAGTGGAGTGAGGGTTCTGATAGGAAATACTGGTGCCTTTTCTTCCACTGGGGTGATCTTGATCTTATTGAAGGCGTCGTCGATTTCTTTGACCGCCTCGTCTGACTCTGTGTCTGAGACAACCTCTGGTTCTTCTAACTCTTCGTCGAGAAGCTCGTCAGCTTCTGATCCCTCAGTGTCGTAGTCTGTAGTTGTGGGACTGTCGCCCCTACGGTGTATCGTCCGCTGTCCCAATGGACTTCCTTCCACTTGTCGTCGTGGATGCACACAGCTTTGGGTTAGTGGTGCTTTGCCTCTTGGTGTGACGATGATCTGTATATCCGGTCTGTGGGATTGGCTGGGTGCTCCTTGGAAATGTATCGACTCTGTGGTTCCTTCTGCCTGCACGGCGTCTACCCAATCGAGGGTCGTGGTCTGCAGTGTCCCTTCTGAACTGCTAGCCGTATTGAAAGAAAGTTGAGTCTAATGTCACCGCCAAGGGTTTGACAGCAACAGTAGACACACTAAGTTGACAAGCTAGGACTCGAAGTGTCCTAGAAGACTTATAGAATGGAAGTCGACCTGCAAGTCGATGTCGACACCGGGTTCCCGCTTGCTGAGCTGCAACTCAGTAGCCACCCACAAGGAAGTAGAACACTGCTAAGATTGAGACAAGAGACTCAACTTGCCTCTACCAGGCGTAATGAGTCCCCTATTTATAGTACATGGTACTTGAGGGCAGGCCTAGGGCCTGAAGGGGCAGTACTACCTATTTTAAAGCCAGAACAATAATAACCAATGGCGCAAGCCACTCAAGAAATCACAAGCTGATCTACATGAAATGGGGCACGAACATGAAACAGGGCACGAATCCTCTATTTGGCCAGTTCCGCAACTTACAGGGGCGCGATGGTGTTGAACCATCACCCCAGGCCGGTTACAGGACTGATGATCTATTTTGCAAGATGCACTTCCATTGCCCCAATCACCCCCACCACTGGCCCCAAACGAGGATGATGACAAGGCTGTTGACACCCCATGGATGACTGCACTTGGGGATGTCAAGCTGGCCACAAACCTAGGTAAGCATCATTTGATTCCAAGTCTTATGCAATATGTCATTTATGACTGGATTTCTGGTAGCCAAGCTATCCAAAAACTTTGGGGTTGCTCACTGGCTATGTTGCTGAACCAAGACTCCCAGAATATATTTGATGGTTCCTTTATGATCAACTCTATCCCAATGCCTACTTATGCGGCATGGATGCTCCCCTTGAGGGCTGCCCTGAGGTGTCTTCGTCTCTGCAGGTCAAGGTCTTCCACTCTGCTTTAGCTACATATCATGCTCCAAGTGACCTCTCAGGCATTGGAGGGATGCATCACAAGTGGATTAGGGCTGTGCCTTCATGGCAAATTGGTGCTGGCAGGTATGACTGTGTGTTTATTGACTGTGAACCAGAGCTGGACAGTTTTGCCAGCTTGTATGTCACTTGTGTCAAAATGTTCCTTTCTTTTATTATTGAGGACAAACTTGAAGCTGCTGGTGACTATCCCTGTGCTCTAGTTGAATGGTTTTCCATACATGGGGACTCACCCTGTGAACACACCAGACTCTGGTCTATGATACCAGATCATGATGCACAAGGTCAGTGTGTTACTTCTCTTGTTCATATTGACACAATCTTGCATGGGGCACACCTAATTGGTGTTGGGGGCCATCACCTACTTCCTAAATCGTTAACTCACACTCATTCTTTAGATATGTTTCAATGTTTTTATGTTAACAAGTATATAGATTACCATGCACATAAGATTTCATGGTAATAGTGATGCATCAGGCAGTGGTGTGGCAGGAGTCCCTTAAGCAACTCTTCGGAATACCTCCCACACATCCATATCCTCCTGCGCTTACATCTGTCTTAGCATCTATGTTAATACCCTACAGGAACAAAACAAGCACTGGTGACCCATGAAAAGTGGGTGGTGTTTGATAAAGCTTCCAACCAAGATGATCCAAGTACTACATGACCACCTTAAGCTTGATTTTCTCCTCTATCTCCCACCGGCCCTCCAACTCCAGGAGGTGGCTGACCCACCCAGGTGGTCAACCTCAAGGAGGTTGGGTTGCTATTGTCGTCAACCTAATGCCATTCAATAATGGCCCCACGATTTGCTGGGAAGACCACTCTTAAAGTGGCAGCCTCCATGGCCCCAGACCCCAGGAACATAAGCAAATGAATGTGCAAAGAGGAAGATGGGGAAGGCTCACTAACCACAAAACAGCTTCTCTATTCATGCCCCTCACCCATATGAGGAGCCAGCACGCCAATCCCATAAATTCATTGATGAACAGCATTTTCTTTTGTGGGTCAGTATACTGCTGAGGAGAAGGTGGGTGCTGATCTACTTACAAGAGCAGGTTAAGATTGGGAGTGAGTGGTGAGCAGTGTATGCAACACAAGAAAGTGAGTAGCATATGTGACATGAGAAAGTCAGAGTGGCGAGCACTCATATCAGCCAATCTATTCACATGTTTCTCAGTCTCAGGATGCAGCAAACCTCGAAGAGCAGGCTGACCTGCTCACAGCTGAGCCCATACTAACCAGTTGTGAATTGCTCACTGACACAGTAACACCCACAGACAATAGATGCGAAGCCACCTCCTCCATCCAGCCCCACCCTGGAGGTTTGCCCTGGCCCCTTGACTCTGCTCTGGCCATCTCAACACCCATCCACATGAGCCATGCATTGACCATGGCCCTGCAACTTGCTCCATTCATGTCGCAGTGCTTAGCCCAGCAGACCCTTTCATCCTCTCATCGCCTCACTCCCCTCGTGTTGCCTTTTAAGAATTGTCTAACTGCCATTCCTCATATCACTGGCCTCACCCCAGCTGCCCCTGATGCCACTCAACCTTTGTTCAAGTGGAGCCACACAGACCATGTCACCTGACTTCATTGGCCCCATGTTGTCACCGGTCAAACTGATTGGAGAGTTGGAGTTGGACCCTGGTTCCAGTTTCTGTATAGCTTGTGCACCCCACTGTCTTTTTCCTTCATTTCCCTTTGTTGCTTCTCTGGGTCAGACCTCATATGATATGTCTTGGACAGCCACTTTAGCTACAAGTCTGGATGTATATAAACTCACCCTTTTTGATTGCTGCAAATGTAGACCCATTGAGCACACCTGCACCCCTCTTCTCCTCTACCTTTCTTGTGTACCTCTGAAAGCTCCATGGAACACATCTGTGCTACATGGGGTTCTGTACCCCAAGGCACACATTAATGGAAGCAGGAAAAAAAGTCATCATATGTTCCAGAATGCCATGATATGTTTCAAAAAGTCAATAAAAAGTCACTATACATTCGAAAAAGTCATTATATGTTGCAGAAAGTCATAATAGTTGGGAGAAAAAGTACATGTAATTTTATAAAAGATAAAGTACAGAAAGGACAAAGAAAGACACATTTGAAAAGACAAAGTACAAAAAGGCACAAATAAGACAATTTCAAAAAGACAAAGTACCAACACTTTTCCTAATGTGGTAGATTAAGTGAAATGCATCACTAAGTTGCTTAGCAGACCCTAGGGTACATTCTAGGGTGCAAGTGAAAAGGGGAAGAGGGTTTCTAAGCTCAAGATCACTTGGAGGATTGCTCTGAGAAGTCTATGATTCATAAGAGACCAAGCTTAAGGCTTTGGTCCAGTTCTAAGAGTGTATTTATACATGACTATTTAGATGGAGTTTCTGGCAATGATTGACATGTTTCAGCAGCAGTAAGGCCATAAAATCCATTAGCATATTAGTGTAAGTAGTCTAGTAATCAGCCAAGGTAACACAGCAGCAGAATGGGGCAGCAGGAGTGTAATAGAGGGGGTGTAAAGTAAAGTAGGGGAAGTGATGATGACTCCAGCCAGACTGTGAGAAATATATACATATAAGGACAAAATATTAGTTAGCAAAAGCATCCCAACTGTCCACCACAACAAGTACCACCACCAGCTGCACACCCTGTGCCAGGGATGAGGATGGAACTTATGTGATGTATTATATAGGACATGTATCAAAAGTAGTCTGCAGCCAAAATTTGAGTGTGTTGCCAACAGCAGGCACATAGCTAGGTAAGTCATTTAAGCCTCTTGTTCTATGGGGTGACATTGTGGTGTTTGAGGCACCACCCCTTGCAACAATAATCAAAGACAGAACAATCAAAGATAGACATAGCAAAGGAGATTGCTTTCATGCCTGGCCATATGCACCCACTTGGATGTACCCCTATCATCCAGCTTATTCCCATTCTCCACATTATCTGACTTACTCATTTCCACCACACATGTAGCTTAGATAATGTACCATAAGATAAAATATAATATAATTTGAACATGAGACTCTATTACATAAACTACTTATAAGCATGGGTATTATGGTGGACAGTTGGGATGCTTATGCTTACTAATCTTTTGTCCATATATGTATGTATTTCTCACAGTCTGGCCAGAGTCATCATCACTTCCCCACCCTACTTTACACACCCTCTATTACACTCTTGCCACCCTAGACTGCTATTATGTTGCCTCAGCTACTTACCAAAGTACTTACACTAATCTACCAATGGTTTTCATGGCCTTACTGCTGCTGAAACATGTTAATTGCTGCCAGAAACTCTGCTTAAATAGTCATATATAAATACACTCATAGAATGGGACCAAAGCCTTGAGCTTGGTCTCTTGTAAATCCTAGACATTCTCAGAGCAACCCTCCAAGTAATCTGAAGCTTCAAAAGCCCTCTTCCCCTTTCCACTTGCACCCTAGAACATACCCTAGAGTCTGCTAAGCAATTAAGCTTGTATGTTTCATCTTAGTTTTATATTATTTTAGCACCCTACTAATTTCCTTCTATTTCTTACTGACAGTGCATACATCTAGTAGTATAAATATTCTTATACTCACTATCTAGGAAGGGCACATGTTTGCTCACTCCCATTCTCCTGTGTCCATGTGCCTCATCTTTCCAACAATTATTTTACTATTTTTTCTACCACCTTCAGTATTATCACCTGAGCTGATTTTCAGGCCAGTTAAATTATGCATGAACTGCTGCTTAGATCAAAAAGTTACTTTAGGTAACCTGCAGTGTCACCATCGATAGCAGTGACACACTAGACTTCGTCAGTAGTATCATTACTGAAAGCATCAGGAAGAGACTCAGCAGACGCCTCTGCTATTGCAGGCAAGAAATAGCTCATTTGGCTACTAAGTGATTCATTGAGTGTACTAGAGTCTGGATCCACCCAAGGTCCATTGGGCAGTTGCAAGATGCAAAGGACTACACAGATAAAACCAAGGAGAGTGGAACAAGCCATGGCTACTCCTTAGAGACAATAGGAACAAGTCACTACTCCTATTTGACAGGAGACTCAACTTAGAGTCTTGTCTAAATGCGTGCACACATATTTATACTAGTGTACATGTCCTAATATGACTACTACTTAGAACCTGGCCATTTTCCTACCATTCAGCTAACTAAGATGCTTACGAAGAGCTGACTGAGGCTGACACACAAGCTGACTACAAGTCTGACCTGTATCACTAATCCCCAGGCCCAGACAGGCCTACCACACCTGGGGGTCAAACACACCTTCTACTTGTCATCAGCAGTTCTCTTGCCCTCATGCAAGCCACCCTGTGACATTACCCTTGGTCTAGAAATGAGCCGCACTGCAGTGAGAGCTGTTAGGGATACTGGAGAACTTACATGTAGAGTCTCCTTTGATAAGGGGCCCATCTTGCATCTTGCAGAAGAGGGCATAGCTCTCATATTTGTGAGAGGTGAGTAGGCAGCAGTGACTTTGTTCTTCTTGATATCAAAGGGAGTCGATGTGGGCTTGCAACTCCCAGACTTCGATATGGAGACCTGTGAGGTCAGCAACAGTTTTGTGGTACTGCTGGAGTTCAGCAGCTGTACCCTAGTCTTCTCCGGGCTCATAGGCATGGCACAGCATGGTGTCATAGGTGTTTGGGTCTGTAAGGGCTTCAAAAAACCAATGGGGATACTCACCTTCCTCATTGACAGTGATTTGGCTTGGTGCAAACAGTTCTTGTCAGTAGATAGCCTCCCCCTTTCCAGAGGTGCCAAGGCAGTATTGGCCCTCATGTTTGATGTATCCAGCAAGGGTGTGGATGGTGTAAGCGCCATTGGTGACAGGAATGAAGAAATCAGGCACTCACCCTTTATTCTCCTCATACCCTTCAGGTACCCCCATATCCTCCTTGTTGGCTGCAAGCTGGTCATCTCTCCAGTGCTTGTAGGTTGCTTCCAGGCAAGCTGCATTTGCCTCACACTCTGCCAGAGCGTCCGCTTGTCCCTTGAGTATGGCAAGTTGGTCCTTGTTTTGCTGGGCAACTTCTTTGTTCTTTCGCACAATGCTTGCCAGCCCTTTGGTGATGATGGCAAGCTGGTCTTTGGTGGGACTGTACCCTTTGAGAGCAGCATGGACAGTGCAGGGAGACAGCTAGTACTCACTGAACTCATGTGAAGAGGCCACCACTTCCTCTGGCACGACGAGGGACTCGGGCTCCTTGCCTTTGGTACGCTGCATGGTTGGTGGGATTGGTAGGGGTTCTTCACAGCCGCTCAGGCTTGCAGTGATGTAGGAAGAGACAGAGAGGGGTGACAACATAATTTTGTTTGTTGCAAAAGGGCAGAAGAGGGAGAGGCGATGGATTTGACCCATGTTGTGTGCCCTTGTCCTTTATACTGTTCCTTGTCTTTTAAAGGGTGACGTCGATGATAGTCCATTACTAAGATTGGGGCATGTACTTGGTCAGCAGGTTCCCATGTATCATCAGTGGCTGAGTAACCCCTCCAGCAGATGAGGTATTGAAGCTGATGTTTCTTCCCTTGGTGCCTGTGATTGATAATTTGTTCCACTTCATATTCCTCAGCATTATCAATCATCTCTGGTGGTGGGTGCTGGTAATTGGTTCCATGCTCTTCTGTTTCTTTGTAACAGGTGAGTAATAAGCTGTGAAACACATCATGGATGGTTCAGGCTGTTGGTAATTGCAGTTGGTAAGCCACCAGTGAGATTTCACATAATATTTTGAAAGGTCTGTGTCACTTTGGTGCTAACTTTGTGGATGTGTAAGGTAGAGATAGGTATTTTGCCTCCAGCCAGACTTGGTCCCCCTTGTGGTATTGTTTGGGTGGAGTCACTCCTGCAGCCTTATTGAGGGTGTGTACTGCTGCTTCTCGATGTTCTTTGGCTCATCTATGCCTATCCTCCATGGCTTCATTATTGGTAGTCGGGATTGGTTCTCCTGTTATGTTTGGGCAGTATCCGAGAATGATTTTGTGTGGGCTCAGTCGGGTCATTGCATTTGGCCAGTGGTTATGCACAAATGTGGCAATAGGTAGCAGGTCAGCCCAATTGTCTTGTCAAGCCAATGTGTAGAGTTGGAGGTATTGTTCAACCCATTGATTCTTTCATTTCATGAGCCCATCTGTTTGTGGATGGAAGGCCATACCAATGTTTCTTTCTATTTTCAGCTTCATCATTAGTGCTTTGGTGAAGTGAGAAGTGAAACGCAGATCTCAATCTGAGATGATCTTGGATGGTACTCCAAACCACGGAAAGATATGTTGGAGGTATAATCAGGCTACCCCTTCGCCAGTGATTGTCATTGTACATGGGATGAATAGGGCTGCTCGCAAACATCCTTGGTCAGCAATTGTGAGGATAGCATCTTTTCTGTCTGATTTGGGCAGCTGAGTGATGAGGTCTAGGGCTATGATGTTAAAGGGACACATCTGTGAGTCTCCTGGAATATGGTAGATGGGTGTCTTTTTCCTTGTGGTGCAGATTTTGTTTTGTTGAGAGTGAGCGCATCCAGCTACATATCATTCTATCCAGGTGTTCATCCCAGGCCACCAGTAGTGCTGGGTGACAAGTATTGTGGTATTGTCTCTGCCTGGATGTCCTGCTATGGGTGAGTCATGAAAGTGGGATAGAATGTCACATCTCAGCTGTAGTCCAGAGGGTACTGCAAGTTTCCATCCTTTTTTGTATCCTTCTGGTAGTTTCCTCACTTCTTGTGAGTCACACCATGATTCCATTTCTGCTTTTCTCTGTTGTTGCACTTCTCTTATTCATTGGTTGAGGGAGTTCATTGGTGTCAATGCTTTGGCAATGAACATTGATGAAGGGAGAAGGGTGAGATCTGCATTGTCCTCTTTACCTTGATCCATTCCTGGTGGTCTAGATAGCATATTGGGTGCTGTGTGGATTTTCCTGGGGACATGTTTGATGATCAGATTGTAATCTTGGATTTGGCAAACCACCTTGCTACTCATCGATTGACCTTTCAGGGGGTCTTCCAGTACCTTAGGTTGGCATGATCTGTGAGGATGGTGACTGGGATATCTGTGGCTGCTACATGAGGGCAAAAGCATTTGAGGGCTTTTAGGACTCCAAGGAATTCTCTTTCATATATGTCGTAGTTGTGTTCTGTAGGTGTGAAAGTGTTAGAGTAGTAAGCAATAGGGCACAGCATTGGTTTGTTGGTATGGGGGTTGAGTTCTCCCTCCTGCGAGAGTATGGTGCCCACACCATATGCAGATGCATCCATGGCAAGGAAGAATGCTTTGGAATAGTTGGGTTGATGAAGGATTGGTTTGCTGCACATCAGGGTTTTAAGATATTTGAACGCATATTTGCAGCAGCTGTCCCATATGAATGGTGTATCCTTCTTAGTTAACTGGATGAGAGGGCACACTATGATGGAGTAGTTGGGTATGAAGTATTGATAGAACCCCATAAAGCCCAAAAATGCGTGAACATCTTTGACATTTTGTGGTCTTGGCCAGTCTGCAACTCCTTTTACTTTAGCCAGGTCCATCTGTATGGTGCCATCTTCTAGCACTACTCCTAGGAATTCCACTCTTTGTTGTTTGAAAATGCACTTTTCTGGTTTGAGGTATAGATCATTTTGTTGGAGTTTGTCCAGAATTTGGTGGACACACTGTTTATGGAATTTAGGATCGTCTTTCGTGGTGATGAGGAGATTGTCCATGTATACAATAAGCCATCCTTTGGCTATTTCTTCAGCAAAGATCACATTCATCATTGTTTGGAAGGTCACTGGGAAATTCATTAGCCCAAAGAACATTATGGTAGGTTCAAATAATCTCTGATTTGTGATGAAAGCTGCCTTCCATTTGTCTCCTTTCTTGATGCAAACATTGTTATACCCCCATCTGATGTCAAACTTGGTGAAGAGTTTTGCACCTTGTACTTTGGCTGTCACAGAGCGGCTTGCATGGGGGCAAGAGAACCGCTGATGGCATGTGAGAGTTGCGTTTGACCCCCAGGTGTGGTAGGCCTGTCTGGGCCTGGGGTTGGTAATACAGGTCAGACTCGTAGTCAGCATATGTCATGGGGCTTTGTCACCCCTCAGTCAGCAATCAAGTTAGCCATATGACTGGTAAAACGGTTGAGTAGTAGTCGTAGTCAGCATGTACCAGTAGTATTTGTACGCATGCGTGTGCAGAGATGAGACTCTAAGTCGGGTCTCCTTGTCTCAATAGGAGTAGTGACTTTGGTTCTATTGTCTCTAGGAAAGCCATGGCTTGTTTCGCATTCCTGGGTCTATTGTGTTTCCTCCTCTGCGTACCACATGTTGCTGGTACCCCAAGCATTCAGTCAAGTTCTAGTACAATCAACGAGTCACTAGGAAGTGACGATAGCTATTTCCCACCCGCTATAGTGGGCGCATCGGCTGAGTTCTCAACAACTCCATCCAAATACAAGATGCTGACAACGTCTGATTGTCACTGCTCTCACCAGTGACATTGGCTATAAGCTCAGGGATCAATGGAAGCAAGTAGCAATTGCGGATGGCCCATTCGTTCAGGTGTCAATAGTCTTGTACTGGTCTTAACTTTCCGTCTTTCTTTTTGATGAAGAAGAAAGGGGCTGCATATGGGCTTTTGGAGGGACATATGTATCCCTTACTTTGCTGTTCTTTGACAAAGTCTAGCAACACTTTCTGTTCATCTTGGGTGAGTTGGTAGACCTTGCCTGGTATGGATATGGGTGCTTTGGGTTTTAGTTCAATAGCATGATCCCATATGCAGGGTTCAGGGAATCGTTGGGCTGCTTCTTCACTGAAAATGTGAGTGTGTCTTTCATATTTTGCTAGGATTTTACCACTCCCCTTCTGCGAACCTGCTTCTTCTGCTAGCTTGGACGCAAGGGTTTGTTTCCTTGTTGTTTTGGTGAACATGATCTTTGCCATGTGGATTGAGTTGTCGAAGGGTGGTGCATGTCGTATAGTGGTCTGGCAACCCCTTGGTGTAATTCTACATTTTCCAATCCTTGTCTGAGTGGCTAGCCTTGTTCTAAGTATGAGGGGTAGTTGGTCGCTTTCTAGCCATCCTCTTGCCCAGTCTATTTTGGGTTGCATGGCCGCAAACCAAGGGTATCCTAAAATGATCTTTTGGTCTCCTAGATCAGTGATGAAGAATCATACCCATGTTTTTTGACTCCCAGTTTGCATTTCTAAGTCAGTATAATGCTTGATATCTCCATTTTTGTTTCTAGTCCCATCTACATTATAGACTGGCCATGGTTGTTCTAATCATTTAATGGGGAAGCACATTTCTCATGCATATTTTGTGTTGATAAAATTTTCAGTGGCTCCTGAGTCTAGGAGTGCAATAGTTTGGCCCTCTTTTTGGATAGATGGATAAAGAGATGTAGCTGCATAGATTTTTGTACAGAGAGATACATCCTATCTGATCCTATTTTCCTAATTCAGTGTCATGGTGGACTATTGGGACGCTTACGCTTACTAATCTTCTTGCCTTATATGTACATATTTCCCACAGTCCGGCTGGAGTTGTCACCACTTCCCCCACTTTACTTTACATCACTTCTATTACACTCCTGCCACCCCATTCTGCTGTTGTGTTGTCTCGGCTCCTTACTAAAACACTTACACTAATATGCCAATGGTTTTCATGGCCTTACTGCCACTGAAACGCATCAATCACTGCCAGAGACTCTGCTTAAATACTTGTACATAAATATGCTCATAGAAGGGGACCAAAGCCCTAAGCTTGGTCTCTTGTGAATCCTAGACATTCTCAGAGCAATCCTCTGAGTGATCTGAAGCTTCACAGCCCCTTTCCCCTCCCACTTGTGCCCTAGAATGTACCCTAGGGTCTGCTAAAGCAACTTAGTGACGTGTTTCACTTAATCTACCATATATAGTAAACTGAGTCCCAATTGGGAACTCTTCAAACTCCAACACATTTGTTAAGTGCTCAGAAAGGTGTTGCCTTTCTTCGCTTCAGACAGACAAAGGTCACTGAGTAATGGACCTCTCAGTGCTCTATAGAACTACCCCATCTGCACCAGAAACCCAGCAGGAAGGAGCAGCTCCTTCCATTCATGACCTTAGTGGCATACCAATGAACTAAGTGCAATACAAGGTGTATCAGCACTCCAGACATCCCTTCCTTTGGATACATGTCTTAAGTATCCAAATTGACTCCTCCACATCTAGATCCCCTTCCTCCTTCAGGAGATAGAGGACAACAGCAGCCAGCACCACCACTACCCACAGCCATTCTAACAAGGCATTAGAACTCCACAGAAGACAACCAAGAGACAGTCACTGATGCAGATATCATCCTACACATACAGCAGAGGGACAGAGACAGGCCAGACAACCTAACCCCCATACAAAGAGAACAAGCAGCCAAGGAGGCTACCAGACAGAAACATCAACAGAACCGCCACACTCAGTCCAGCATGACATTCAGGCTGCATGGATTAGGCCTCCAAAAAATTTCCTTCCTTCGCTCCTAAGCGATTCATCAGCTCTTCTTGGTCATCTGGAGATAGGGTGTCAAGTTGTTGTTGGATGCTGTCCACCTTGGATACATTTGATTCACTTTCATTATCCTTGGGCAACCAATCAATCAATTGAGCTGTGCAAGCATTGGATTGCCACTGTTTGGAGGGGCAGGTGCAAGCAAAGTGTCCTTGTTGTCCACACATAAAGCACACACCTTGTGTTCAGCATTGGATGCAATCATTGTCTGTCCTTACTACATTTCTATGGGGCTGTCCTCTCCTTTGCTCTTGCCAGTTGCTCCTGGGGGCTCAGGTTCTGTCTACGTCCATTGGGACAGGTTGGTTATTCCAGGTTCAAGGGGCAGTGGTGGAGTTGTATGGAACCTGTCCAAAGTTTTGTCTGGGACTTTGGTTGGATGGCGAGGGTTGATTCTGCCAATTGTTCTGAAAATTTGGTTGTCACTGGTTGTTGGCTGGTTGGGTGTAGAGAGCATCAATGATTCTTTGGGAGGCTGTGATGTTGATTGCTTTTGCCTTCATCTGGTCATAGGTATTGACGTTGGTATCTTTTAGTACTTTTTGTCCTACGCTCCGCAGCAATCCTTGCAGGAATAGTTGCATCGTATTTTGGTCCATGGGGTTGTAACCAGCTTTGTGTGCTACACTTTCGAAGGTGGAGATGTACTCGTTTATTTCTGGCCACTTCATCTTTAGTTCTTATAGTTTGATACGAGCTTTCTGGGCCTTTTGAGAGTTGAGGAGCCATGCTTCGAAGTTTTGGACGAAGGTGTCCCAAACTGCTCATACATCATTAGCCGGTTGGAGAGTGCTGAGCCAATCAAGCTGTTGCTCAGTCCATCTGTTGACTTCAGATCCCTTGATGCATGTGAGCGCTATGGCTACACATTTGATGAAGGATGCCAGAGCTGGTATGCCATGGTTAACCAGGAAATAGGTTTGTAGCTCTTGTAGGAAATTCTCAGCTTTTGTGCAGTCTCCTTCAAAGACCGAAGGCAAGGCTCCCATAGGTTTTCCATCTCCCAGGACTTGTCCTCCTCCTGGGGCATTCCCTCCATTTCCTGGTGGTCCTCCACCAGGTGGGCCTCCTCCTCCTGATCCTTGTCATGGTGGACTATTGGGACACTTATGCTTACTAATCTTCTTGCCTTATATGTACATATTTCTCACAGTCTGGCTGGAGTCGTCACCACTTCCCCCTCCTTACCTTACATCACCTCTATTATACTCCTGCTGATCCCTTCTGCTGTTGTGTTGCCTTGGCTTATTACTAGAATACTTACACTAATCTGCCAACAGTTTTCATGGCCTTACTGCCACTGAAACATGTCAAGTGCTGCCAAAGACTCCACCTAAATAGTTGTGTATAAATATGCTCATAGAAGGGGACCAAAGCCTTAAGCTTGATCTCTTATGAATCATAGACATTCTCAGAGCAATCCTCCAAGTGATCCGAAGCTTCACAGCCCCTTTCCCCTCCCACTTGCACCCTAGAACATACCCTAGGGTCTGCTAAGCGACTTAGTGACACATTTCACTTAATCTACCATATATAGTAAACTGAGTCCCAATTAGGAACTCTTCAAACTCCGACACATATGTTAAGTGCTCAGAAAGGTGTTGCCTTTCTTCACTTCAGACAGACAAAGGTCACTGAGTAATGGACCTCTCAGTGCTCTATAAACCACCCCATCTGCACCAGAAACCCAGCAGGAAGGAGCAGCTCCTTCCATTCACGACCTTAGTGGCATACCAATGAACTAAGTGCAATACAAGGCATATCAGCACTCCAGACATCCCTTCCTTTGGATACACATCTTAAGTATCCAAATCGACTCCTTCACATCTAGATCCCCTTCCTCCTTCAGGAGATAGAGGACAACAGCAGCCAACACTGCCACTACCCACAGCTGTTCTAACAAGGCATTAGAACTCCACAGAAGATGACCAAGATGATGGTCACTGACGCAGATATTATCCTATACATACAGCAGAGGGACAGAGACAGGCCAGACGACCTAACCCCTATACAAAGAGAATGAGCAGCCAAGGAGGCTGCCAGACAGAAACATCAACAGAACCGCCACACTCAGTCTAGCATGACAATCCTCCTGGGGGGCCTCCTCCGCTAGGCCTTCCTCCAGTTGGGGCTGTAGTTGTTATTGTAGTCACTGCCAGTGACATTGTGATTGACTCGATAGTTGCTGTTGTTTCAGTGATGGGGATAGTGATGGCTGGGATGTCAACTAGTGAGTTTGGATTTGTTGGTTTACAGGGTCTTCATCCTCTTTGCTATTGGAGGTATCTTCCCAGTTGTGGATGATGGGGATGTCTTCATAGTCGTAAGGAGCTTCTCCTTCTTGTTCTCCATTGTAGTGCTCAATCTTCAGTATCCTTTTGCCTAGAAAAGTATTCTCTTCTTGGCTTCCCCACTGGAGCACATACCACTGTCTTCCCTGTAGATGTACTGCTCGTACTTGGGTTCCTCCTACTCTGAAGGTGTGTGCATGAAAGAGAAAGATCTGATCCTCCCAGTAGATGGCAGTGTTTTGCCATGCTAAGTTTCAGTTAACCGGAAGTGTGATATATCATCTCTCTTCAGGTGCCATGGTGGAAAAGAAGTTGAGTCAAATGTCACTGTTGATAGCAGTGACATGCTAGACTTCATCAGTAGTATCATTACTGAAAGCATTGGGAAGACACTCAGCAGACACCTCTGCTATTGCAGGCAAGAAATAGCTCATTTGGCTACTAAGTGATTCATTGAGTGTACTAGAGTCTGGATCCACCCAAGGTCCATTGGGCAGTTGCAAGATGCAAAGGACTACACAGATAAAACCAAGGAGAGCGGAACAAGCCATAGCTACTCCTTAGAGACAATAGGAACAAGTCACTACTCCTATTGACAGGAGACTTGACTTAGAGTCTCATCTAAATGCATGCATGTGTATTTATACTAGTGTACATGTCCTAATATGACTACTACTTGGAACCTGGCATTTTCGACCATTCAGCTAACTAAGATGCTTATGAAGAGCTGACTGAGGCTGACACACAAGCTGACTACAAGTCTGACCTGTATCACTAATCCTAGGCCCAGACAGGCCTACCACACCTGGGGGTCAAATGCGCCTTCTACTTGTCATCAGCAGTTCTCTTGCCCTCATGCAAGCCACCCTGTGACATGCAGCTAGTTGGCCTAATTTTACAACTAACCCCATGACTTTCACATGACCAATTGAGCTTCACATCTTGGTTGCAACCAAAAAACACATTCCCAGGAATGTGGCCAAGTCCCATTGTCACACTGAACTGAGCATGGCTGGTCTGTCAATGTCTCTGTCTGGCAGCTTGCTTGGCTGCTTATTCTCTCTGTCTGGGAGTTAGTTTGTCTGGTCTATCCCTCTGCTATAGGATAATATCTGCATCAGTGACCATCATCTTGGTCATCTTCTGTGGAGTTCTGCCACCTTGTTAGAATGGCTGTTGGTAGTGGCAGTGCTAGCTATGTTTGTCCTTGGTTTTCTGAAGGAGGAAGGGGATCTAGATGTGAAGGAGTCAATTTGGATACTCAAGACATGTATCTAAGGAAGTGATGTCTGGAGTGCTAATGCACCTTATATTGCACTTAGTTTGTTGGTATGCCACTAAGCTTGTGAATGGAAGAAGCTGTTCCTTGATACTGGGTTGCTAGTGCAGAGGGGGTGGTTCTATAGAGCACTGAGAGTTCCATTACTCAGTGACCTTTGTCTGTCTGAAGCAAAGAAAGGCAACACCTTTCTGAGCACTTAATATATGCATTGGAGTTCAAAGAGTTCCCAATCAGGACTTGGTTTACTATATATGGTAGATTAAGTGAAACACATCACTAAGTTGCTAGAATAATAAGAAGCAGGGGTTTGGGGGTGCAGCCCCCAACAAGGTTAAGTCCCATGCCATAGGCATGGACATAACCTTGTACATATGCATATGGACAAAATATTAGTAAGCAGAAGCATCCCAACTGTCCACCACAACAGTTTTATATTTACCTTGTAAATGGACTTACAATCATATTACATAGCAAGTCCATTATAATGACCTTCCCAATTTTCTGACAAGATGTCCTGATATGTTAGGGATCATGGCTGGTTGCATGCACGAGTTGTTAGCTGGAAGTACAAGGTGTCTGCATCTTTATAGGTCTCTATGCTGTGGAATATACAGTCAATCCAGATTCAAAGAAAACAAAGTCCTCCGGGCTGCGCCGGACCGTGTCATCCTGCCTCCGATACCCATCTCTTCGCTCTGCCTTCGTCATCACAACTAACTACACTCGTCATTTGTACGAGAGGCTCCCTGCTAACTATGCTGTCCGTCCACCCCAGCCCTCGCGCTGGCACTGAAGGATTTGATTGCCGGATGTTGGTCTTGGTTTTACGCCTTGTGCACGATGTCATCTCTCTTTATCTCATCGCCTCCCCTCCGTCCTTTACCACATCCACATTCACCCCTTTCATCACCCTTCATGCCACAGACTCGTCTTTGTTCCCTTTGTACTACGCGTTGCTCCCCCTACGATACAGATTCAGATGGCCTCTGTAGGTACCGCGGCTCGAATGTGTTTAAACCCCCTTCGTTTGTATGCGAATTGTAGTGTCCCCGTTGAGCGCGCCTGCCCCCCTCTCTTATCCGCTTCTGTGCGATGGAGTCACACAGAGTGCATCTGTGCTCGCGTCTGCATCAAGTCGTCCTACTGCTTCCCTCGTCGCTGTCTCCTCTCATTTCCTTGTCATCTTACTCGGTCTAGGCCTCGTCTCATCTCTTTTGGATCAAACACGCTTTTTTTTGCGTGCATCTCACTAATCTGGAACCTCACAAGCCTACAAGACTGAGCCCGAGCATCACCGCTCGTGGTTCGCAAATTTTCTCTTCGGGATGCACAAGCGCAGCATTCCCTACTTATACCGACTCTATCATACAATGCGGAGCAGATTTAAAGAGGTAGGATTAGCATACTATATGAGTACACCTGAATTGTACGAAGAAAGTCATATAGCCAATGCCAGAGTCCTTTTTCCAATGCTAATGCCCTGAACATTGCTCAACCCCATGCCTAGTTCACCCCTTGCCTTCAACATGGGCCCAGAGAAACCGGCTACCACTCGAGTGGTATTTCTCGGGGTTTTCGAGCCAATAACGAGATCATCTTCCTTCTCTTGCGCCCATCTAGTTCCCCGTTCGTTCCCCCTACAGTAGCCAAGCTACGTTTCTAGACCCCAACCTAATTCCAACCTCCGCCGAGGCATTCTCCGAATTCTCTCACCGATTGTCGAACGCCGCTAACCAAATACAGTAACTTACTGTCTGTGAAGGGCACCAATACGATGTCTCTGTTAGGTTCTGGCGACATCGATTCATCAGAGGCATCGTCCATGCCCTCACCCCCTCCCGGCGTTCTGGCCTAGCTATCTCCTCCGCATACTCAATCACCATACAATTCTTTTTATGGATAACATGACTACCCTCGCGGAATCCTCTGCGTTCCACACTCTCATTCAGTCTGCTTTGGACGACTATCAAATCCAAACGGGGATCGACCTCCGACAGCATCCACTGGCCCTCCAACTCGACCGCTGTGACTCGATCCAGTCTCTCACTGGAGTCCTTCAACAGCAAGCGCAGGCCTTCCATGAATTCAGAGGGGGCAACAATAAAATCATAACATTGCTTAATCACGCTGCCCAGGCCCTTCATAAGCTTACCAGCCCCGTGGTCCATGCCGAAGCTATCGGTCTCGTACGCCTGAACCCTCGATACATTCTGCATTCCCATGTGTCTCATGCCTCTTGTACAGCCGGTTTCGCTTGTGAAAACAATACACACCTGCATCGGAACCCTCCTTTCTGTATGTGTCTCCAGTTCCGACGGGCGAGTCCTTTTGACATCCAAGCGTATAGGCAGTTAAAGATGTCAGTGCGAGCTATGATGCGCTAGTCGATCTCTTCGAGTCCATTTTGAGCTTTCTCAAGCGGCTTGACATTTACACGAAAATCCCACTCACGACCGCCATGACTGAAATAATTGTCAAGATATTAGTACAGTTGATCTCCACACTTGCCGTGGCGACCAAACAGATCAAACAGGGACGATTGAGTAAGTTTATCTTTGCACATGCGTCGCTGGACTCAACGGGGATTCAGAGAAATTCCGAAAGAAACTGTTCGGAGATAATGACATCGAGGCTGTACTGGATAGACTGGACAGGCTGACCCCTGAGGAGGCCCAAATGACTGCGGTGCAGACCCTCATGATTGTTCACGGGCTTGTCGAGAATTTGAGACAAGTCATGAACGGTGAGTGAACCCTGCTCTGTTTGGCATGTACTCTCTGCCAAACACGGATCTGTTAAGATGGACTGGCGTCGAAAGAAGGCATCCAGATGGCCCTGGGTTCGCTTTTACTTAGAATGGGCTAGGACTATATCTGACCAGGTGGCAGAGATAGTGCAGCAACTTACAAGCGACGTGAACAAGGCGGGACGTCAGTTGGTTCTTCATGCACCCGTTGTTGAGGGAATTCTGAGGCATCTTTACAGGTGACCAATTGCAACGGGATGTCAAAGCATGGCTCTCTCCCCCAGATCCATGGCGGAACTACAACATTGGACGCAATGCTCACTACGACGGAACAGCGAGGTGGTTTATCGACGGCGATGATTTCGCAGAATGGAAGTCATCGCCAGGCTCTCTCTTGTGGATTCACGGAAAACGTGTGTGCCTCCTACTTTGAACTTAAACATTCACTCAGACAGATATCCTTCATAGCTGGCTCAGGAAAGAGCGTCATCTGGTTCGTCAACTTCCTGATATTTCCACTTTCGACGCTCAATTTTCTGCCAGTTCCACAATCATTGAGAACATCGACGGCATGCGCAAATTCGGGTTGGCCTCACTGGCGTTTTATTATTTCGATTTTCGAGATGTTCAAAAGAAACACCGTCACGGGTTACTCTCCTCTTTACTTTTCCAACTTTGTGATCAGTCCGACTCCTACTACGACATCCTTTCCCGTCTTTATTCTACACACCGTCATGGCTCTCAAGAACCTAGTGACCTCGCACTCACAGAATGTCTCGAAAGAATACTTGGTCTCCCAGGGCATGCCCCGGTTTATCTAATTCTTGATGCTCTCGATGAGTGTCCAAACACGTTTGGCACACCGACCGCCCGCGAAAATGTCCTAACACTTGTGGAGGACCTTGTTGATTTACGGCTTCCGAATCTACACATATGTCTAACAAGTCGCCCCGAAGTCGACATTCAAACCGTCCTTGATTCTTTGGAATTCCATTCTATTTCGCTTCATGACCAAGAGGGTCAAAAACAGGACATCCTTGACTATATCAGATCGGTTGTTCGCTCGGATCGAAAGACACGAAGATGGAGAGCAGAGGACAAGAAGCTGGTCATCGATGTTCTCTCCCAAAAGGCTAACGGGATGTGAGTTACTGACTCTACGCTGCTTTACGACACTGGCTGATATTTATATGTAGGTTTCGTTGGGCATTTTGCCAATTTGATTTCCTCCGCCAATGCATCCCAGCACGTATCCAGCAAGCCCTTACTGAATTACCGGAGACACTCGACGAGACATATGGTCGCACGTTGCGAGAGATCAGTACTGCAAACTGGGAATTCGCTCGTCGTCTGTTCGAGTGTGTCGCAGTGGCTTCCCGCCCGCTCCGTGTGGAAGAACTCGCGGAGATTCTTGCATTTGACTTCAAGGCAGGACTGATTCCAAAATTCTGCGAGGGTTGGCGCCTTCCAAATCCAGTAGACGCAGTGCTGTCTACATGCTCCACATTGCTTGCTGTTGTCGATGTAGAGGGCTCCTCAGTCGTGCAGTTCGCGCACTTTTCGGTGAAGGAATACTTGACATCAGCACGCCTTGCGGAAGCAAGTGAGGAAACTTGCCGTCGTTATCATGTTTCTATGACACAGGCTCATACGTTGGTCGCGCAAGCGTGTCTGGGGATCCTGTTACACCTGGATGAGAACGTCACCCGAGATAGCCTGAAGAAATTTCCTCTTGCGGAATATGCTGGCGAGCACTGGGTTGTCCATTCGCGGTTCGAGAACGTGTCACAAAATTTGGAAGACGGGATGAAACAGCTGTTTGACGCGAGCAGACCATACTTTGCAGTTTGGGTTTGGATACACGACCCACACCAGCGCTTTTGGAGGCAAACTAAACGAGCTAAAAGGCCATCGCCACCCATCGGAACCCCCTTGCATTATGCCGCTCTCTGCGGCTTACCTGCCATTGCTGGATTCCTGGTCACAGAGCACTCCCTGGACGTAAACTCCCGGAGCTTTGATGACAACTTGACACCATTGCATCTGACGTCGATCCAGGGACACGTGGAAGTTGCTCGCGTACTTCTCGAGGTCGGCGCAGATGCAAGGGCCCAGGACAAGTACGGGCAGAGTCCATTGTATGGGGCGTCGTCCAAGGGGCATGTGGAGGTCGCTCGCGTGCTTCTCGAAGCCGGTGCGGATGTTAGGGCCCAGAACACGTACGGGCGGAGTCCGTTGCATCCGGCATCGTCCATGGGACATGTGGAGGTTGCTCGCTTACTTCTCGAGGCCGGCGCAGATGCAAGCGCCCAGGACAAGGACAGGCAGAGTCTGTTGCATTGGGCATCGTCCATGGGACATGTGGAGGTCGCTCGCGTCCTTCTCGAGGCCGGCGCGGATGCGAGCGCCCAGGACCTGTACGGGCAGAGTCCATTACATCGGGCATCATCAGAGGGACATGTGGAGGTCGCTCGCGTGCTTCTCGAGGCCAGTGCGGATGCGAGCGCCCAGGACCCCGATGGGCAAAGTCCGTTGCATCAGGCGTCGTCCTCTGGACATGTAGAGGTCGCTCGCGTGCTTCTTGAGGTCGGCGCAGATGCAAGCGCTCAGGACCTGTACGGGCAGAGTCCATTGCATCAGGCGTCGTCCTCTGGACATGTGGAGGTCGCTCGCGTGCTTCTCGAGAGAGGCGCATACGCGAGAGCCCAGGACAAGTATGGGCAGAGTCCGTTGCATCGGGCGTCGTTAGAGGGACATATGGAAGTCGCTCGTGTGCTTCTCGAGGCTGGCGCGGATGTGAGGGCTCAGGACAATTATGGGCAGAGTCCGTTGCATCAGGCGTCGCACTGGGGACATGTGGAGGTCGCTCGCGTACTTCTCGAGGGCGGTGCGGATGTGAGGACCCAGGACAAGGGTGGGGAGAGTCCGTTGTATCAGGCGTCATCTTCAGGATATGTGGAGGTCGTTCACATGCTTCTCAAGAGCGGCGCGGATGCGAGGGCCCAGGACCTGTACGGCCAGAGTCCGTTGTATCGGGCATCGTCCAAAGGACGCCTGAATGTTGTTCGCGTGCTTCTCGAAGCCGGCGCAGACGCGAGGGCCCAGGACAGCAATGGGCAGAGTCCGTTACATCGAGCGTCGTACGAGGGACATGTGGAGGTCGCTCTCGCTCTTCTTGAAGGCGGTGCGGATGTGAGCGCCCGGGACAAGCATGGGCAGAGTCCGTTGCATTGGGCGGAGTCCTCGGAACATGTGGAGGTCACGCGCGTGCTTCTCGAGGGCGGTGCGGATGCGAGTGCCCAGAACGACGCTGGGCAGAGTCCGTTGCATCAGGCATCGTCCAAAGGACATGTGAAAGTTGTTCGCATGCTTCTTGAGGCTGGCGCAGATGTGAACATCCAGGATAAGTACGGGCGGAGTCCCTTGCATTGGGCGTCGGACTGGGGACATGTGGAGTCCCTCGCGTGCTTCTTAAGGCCGGCGCAGATGGGAAAACTCGGAACAACGACGGGTTGAGTCCGTTGCATCTCGCGTCGTCCTCGGGACGTGTGGAGGTCGCTCGTGTGCTTTTCGAGGCTGGTGCGGATGCAAGCGCCCCGGAGAACGATGGGCAGAGCCCGTTGCATTTGGCATCAGCACAGGGACATGTGGAGGTCACTCGCATGCTTTTGAGGTGGGTGCAGATGCAAGCGTCCAAGACAACGACGGGCAGAGTCCGTTGCATCTGGCATCATCAGAGGGATATGTGGAAGTCATTCTTGTACTCCTCGCGGGCGGTGCAGATGCAAGGGCTCAGGACAAAGATGGGCGGAGTCCATGGCATCTGGCAGTATCTAAGGGACATCTGCATGTTGCCCGTGTCCTTCACCAGTATGATGCGGATCTGCCCTTCACACAATGACATGATTTTCTCCCAGCAACCATTTACCATAGCGTAGCATTGATGATACAACATAGCAAAGTGGTGACTTACCCAGATGTGATGACGAAGATGTTACTCTGAGTTGCGTTTGATTGTTTGAACATACATCTACATGACCGAACCATATTTAATCCTCATATTGCTATTTGAGATGAATTTACTAAGCCATTGGGTCCCACCAGCTGGTAGTTCTCGAGTGGGTACACCTTAATATCATAGATTTTAAAATAAAGATGTGATTACTTATAGCTGAGCGCTGAGCACTGCATGAGTTCCTGGTATTCAACATTCCTAGCCCATGATATGGTAAATAGTACGCGGTGGAAACGGATTTGAAGGCACAGCAATAGTTAAACACACCTCCGCGTGTATTAGTATGTAGAGTTAGCTGAGAGTTTGGGAAGTACGAAGAATGGTCGTCAAGGTTCATTTAGCGCCCGATTGGTGGGCTTCGCATACTTATTCTCACCAATCTCGCGCTCAGATATATATCTCTAGATGCCTCTGGCCTCGAGGGCTCTTTGATCCTTCCCATCCCCTCGATATCGAACCTGTATCAGGTCGTAGTATCATCTTTCTTTTTATCGGTTGGCCGACAATATTGACCAGACTTGCCTGTGCTTTCTGACTACGGTAGCGCTCAGTTAATCCCGCGCCGGACGACACAATAGCACCGGCATACTCTCGACTCTAGCTACTAGTAGTATAGATGAAACCCTTTTGAGGAATGTGCAAGATACTCCTCGAAACCCTTGCCTTCATCGCGTCATGATTGTGGTTCGTCCTAGAGCATTTGAGAGAACGAGAAGAAATGTTCACCTCAAACTTCAACACCACCTGAGTCCAAGAATGGCCACGTCACGTCAATGGACCTGCCCGTTCAAATCCCTCGGCGTCACATGTAGATAACAGTTGCTCTGAAGAGCAGTGGGACACCGTTGGTGGCAAGTTAAAGAACCCACTAAAGACACATCCAAGGTCTGGTTCATACTTATTATAATTGTACGTCAAAGGCGAAAGACAGAATTTTATTTACAAAGCTGAACGTGGATGATGGGCGTGCCAATTTCATTCCTTTCTATAGGCGTATCTGCCCCTTGTCCTACCGTTTTACTTAATATCATCGTCATTTGCTGCGTCTCCGTACGCAACAGTATAGTCAAAGTCGACTACTGCACTCCTTTGACAAGCTCATCTAGCTTGCAGGGATAAACTACTCGGTGCGCACCCCTCTTATCCCTGGTGTGGGTAAGATAAGCAAAGTTCTGCTACGAGCACAAAAGACACAAATTATCGTTCACTTCGTGGGTAACGCGGAGATGACACTTGTTTCCTAGGGCTGAGGCCTGAGGATAAGAAGCTGAAGGTTGCGTTATGGCGTGTATACTGTAGTAGAGTAGATATATCCACCACAGTCAGCCGTCGTCGAAGGCAAGACGTCTGTTCCCACGCCACGGTTTTGTTTGTTGCCACGCGCCACGTCGACGGCGATTTCCTGGCTCGTTCCTGACCTCATCCCCTTCCTGACCTCATCCCCCGCCTCCCTCCACCCACTGAGGACAACATTCTCCAAGTCCTGTTATATCATGACAGGAATCCTCTGGGTCGTCGCCCCCCTTTTATCGGCGATATCAGTTCACGCTCAGGCCACCTGCGAGAACTATGGCGTCCCTATCAACTCGTCTGCATGCGCATGTCCTCCAGGTTTCGGCGGCGCGACATGTTCTGCGCCCGCTTGCGGCGGCAATATATTCCAAGATGGTCAACGCCCGCTTGTATCCGGCGCGAATGCAACCTCACTTGGGAACGTCTCTACGTCTTCATGCGCATGTCCCACGGGTTGGTCAGGGACTGGGTGCAATGTATGCCAAGCCCCAACGGTGTGCCAGAGTGCGTTCAACGCAGCCGGTGGCAACAATAGCGACACCATCAACTCGCTGCAGAATGGTCTAAACAACACTGTGACGTGTAATACTACCCCGCGGGTCTGGGCTGGGGGCGAGATGAGCTGTGCGGTTGTCGTGCGTGATCCCCGCTTCTTCGAACTTCGCATTCTAAAATAGGATACCGCATAGAACCCCACTCTCCAAAGCGTGTTCCCCTATTCATCTACTCTAACGATTCTCCGCACTTTGAATACCTCCCTGACGCCTCAGCCTAACTCTACCTCGTTCGGTCCCTCGGGTTCTGCTTACGCACAGCTATGGTATGACGGTGTGGAGCAGTTCTACTGCGCTGCTACTGGATGTTCGCAGAGCGTGCTTCACTCAAGTAGTGCAACCTGGACATGCTCCGCCCTTGAATGCACCTGTCGTCCCGTTGCGGCTTTCTGTGGGAGCGGCAGCTTGAATCTGACTGCCGTTATCAATGGGCTTGATGGAGAACTAACAATCAGCTGCGATCCGCTTGCCGCAAATGGGACCGCATCATGTAGCTTCACACAGAGCGTCCTGCAAAGCGTATTCGGTTCCTCCGGCCTGTCGCTCAATGATTGTACCTTTGGCGAATGCGTCCAACAGGGCGTTATCGATGCGAATGCTGGTACATCCAGCTCCACCGGTAATGATGGCGGCAAATCCCTCAGTGGGGGTGTCATCGCAGGCCTGGCAGTTGTTGGGGCATTTATTATCCTAGCCCTGTTAGGATTTTTGGTTGGATGGTGGAGTCAGAGGAAGCAACGGCGTGCCGGCGCAGGTTACTTTGGTGAAGGCAAAGGGCAACATGGGGGTTTCGCTGTCGAATGGACTGACGTAACCTACGTTGTGCCTCGAACGCACGGTAGCAAGGTACGGCTACGGATTGGGGGGTGAAGGGTTCCGACGACGATAAGGTCATTCTGGATGGGATTAGTGGCCGAGTCGAGCCTGGACAGCTGTTGGGCATTCTGGGGCCGAGCGGTGCGTCTATTTTTTCGATTAGAAGCGGGAGTCTCTATATTGTCTGTTCAGGTGCCGGAAAGACAACACTCATCGAGATACTCGCAAATAAGAGCAAAACAGGCTACTCCTCTGGGAGTGTGCGGTTTCCTGGTGATCCATCGCGCGAGACACGCACGCCTCGCATAGGATTTGTTCCCCAACAAGACGTTCTACCGGTAATGCTCACCGTGAGCGAGGCATTACTCTTTGCTGCGCGCCTACGCCTTCCGGAATACGTCGCGGATGCGGAGAAGCGTCAGCGTGTGGAGGATGTGCTAGAGCAGCTAGGCCTCACTCACGTACGGGATTCGCGCATTGGAGGACGTTCTTCTCATGCCCGTGGAATCAGTGGTGGAGAGATGCGGCGAGTTAGTATCGGGCTCGAGCTTGTTGCAAGTCCAGACTTGCTTATACTCGACGAACCCACATCCGGTTCGCCTTTTTCAAGCCGCCGATCCATGTATGCTGCATGATTGACCTTTTGTTTGCCGCGATTTTCCAGGACTCGATTCGGTATCTGCCGCCAAAGTTGTCTCAGTCTTGCAGCCCTCGCGCATGACACGGACAACCCGACCGTCGTGATTGCGACCATCCATCAGCCGAGTTCGCAGATCTATCGCGTTTTCGATCGCATCGTCCTTCTCTCCGGCGGGCGTGCCCTGTACGAAGGATCAGGTGGATTCGCGCCAGCAGAATACTTTGCTGCGCAAGGTTCGCCCTGTGCTCCCGGATATAACGTCGCGGATCACCTCCTCGACCTAGCGCACCAGCCATCCGTGCAACGAGACAGTTCAAGCTTCAATAAAGAATCTGGAGTTGTTGGCAACGGTGGCGCCCAGGAACGCGGGAATGCTCTGAGGAAACTCGCGAGGCCGCGGAATGCCGCGGCGTTCTTGACGCAGCTGCAGGTATTGGCAGGACGAGAGTGGAAAGTACTGCGACGGTTCGTGGACGCTCATCTCGCTCACTCGGATGCGGCGCGACTTGGTGACATGCTAATCGTTGAGCTCTCAGGGATCGGACGTTCTTCCTCGCGCATATCCTGATATCAGCGGCGCTCGGCGTGTTCTGTGGTGGGCTGTACTGGCAGACGGGCATCACGATCGCTGGCTTCCAGTCGCGCGTCGGGTCACTTTTCTTCCTCGTACGTCCTCCCTCAAGTAGAGCCTTGCTTTCTGGCCCGATCAAGTTGACATGACATCGACAGGGCTCCCTGACGGCGTTTTCAACTTTGAGCGCGCTCCATAATGTGCTTGCAACGCGACCGCTTTTTGTGCGCGAACGTTCGAACGCGTATTACAGGTTCGTGTTTCCCACCTTTGTTGTGCGCAGCACATACAACTTGGCCTCACGCGTGTCTGTGCATCTTGTAGTCCAACAGCTTGGCTGTTCGTTCGTCTCCTCTTCGACGTCATCCCGCTACGCGTAATTCCCACCATCGTTGTATCTACCATGTGAGTGCCGGTTCGCGTAGAGCCCATTGAACGCACTTTTTTGACCAGTCTGTAATTTTTTTTCAGCACGTACTGGATGGCTGGCCTCGCGCCACATGCTGCCAATTTCTTCAAGTTTCTGCTCGTCCTTGTGCTTTATACAATATGCATGACGCTCTTTGTAATGCTCCTCTCTCGCCCATCCTCCGCATTTTGTTTCACTCATGCATATCCTCTCTTCTCTTCTCTATGCGTTCCTTCCGGCCAAAAGAATTTCCTTCTCGGCTCGGCCATATCCGATGGCGGCCTCGCGCTCCTTCTCAGCGCGCTGGCGGGATTATACCAGATGACCTTCGCGGGCTTTTTCGTCCACCTCGACTCGATTCCGCAGGTGCTGCGGTGGCTGCAGTGGATGTGCCCGCTCAAGTACGCGCTCGAGGCGCTGACGGTGAACGAAGTCAACTCGGGGCTTCAGATCAAGGACGTCCTGCAGGGCGTGCCCGTGGATGTCTCCGCGACCCTCATCATGCACCTTGTGCGTTTTTTTTTTCTGTTTTCCCTCTTCCTTCACCTGTAAGTTGACATTGAAATGGTGTTTTTCTAGCTGTTTGGATTCGACGCAAAGAATTATTACCGCGATGTGCTCGTGCTATTTGGGTTCATCATGGGTTTCGCCGCCAGCGTCGTCGCCGTGGTGTGGATGTGGGTGCGGGAGACCCGATGACGAGGTGTTTCCGCACAATCCTTTTTACAGCCAGTCTCTCAAGCCGCTGGCAAAATAACCAACATCGGACGTGGTGCTTCATAACGGTATGGACAGTGCCTTGGCCCCTTGACTCCTGCGCTATATGGCGAGATTCCCCGATGGAAGAACAGACTCCAGTTCTTCACATCCCCTACATTCGTTTCGTTCCCGTTGGTTTGTGTGGAGCAATATCTATGTGGATGATATATTATCTTATGGCGAGCAACTCTCCCAAGTCTACTAGTTTGGGCCCGTCTCCTGTGTAACCAGTGTAATTACATGAAGAGAATACCATTACTTCTTTGGCGGTTCTTGCTGTTGTTTCGCGAATACCTTGCGGAGATTGTCCCACACGACTGATGGCGATTGTGCAGCATCGATGCCATGCCAAAGGTTCTTCTTTTTGTAGTAATCGACGACGGGGGTAGTCTGCGCGTGGAAGACACCGAGACGCTTGGTGAGCGCTTCGACGTTGTCATCCGAGCGTTGGATCAGCGGCTCTCCCGTGACGTCGTCCTTCATCGGTTTCTTCGGCGGGCTGAGTGGCGCAGGCGCGGCGCGGACAGAAGGTGGGAAGGTCAGCGAAGGGGAAGGGTTGGTGGGTTGTGAGGGAAACACGTGAGAACGCGCGTTGTGTACGTACTTGAACTCTCTGTGGTAAGTGCGCCCGCTGGCAAGGTGGATGAGACGCCCGGTTATGCGCGAAATGAGGAGCTGGTCGGAGATCTTGAGCTCGACGACCGAGTCGAGCGCCTCTTTCCGCGAGGTGAGCATCGCGTCGAGTTTCTCCGCTTGTGGTACCGTACGCGGGAAGCCGTCAAGCACAAAGCTGTTGTGAAAAAAATTAAAAATTAAAAATTATATGACAAAAGGGGCCACGGTCGCCTTGTCTTTTGGGGTGACTCACCCGTTCTTGCACGCGCCGTTGTTCTCGAGTTGATCCCGGATCATGCCCACCATGATGTCGTCCGAGACGAGCCCGCCGGCATCCATGATCTTCTTGGCTTCGACGCCGAGCGCCGTCCTCTTGGCGACTTGCTCGCGCAGCATGTCGCCCGTCGCGAGGTGGCAGACGCAGAAATCGTCGCGTATTCGCGGTGCCTGTGTGCCCTTGCCTGTGTGAAACGCGCGCGCGCGCGCGACCGTACCGTACCGAACAAAGACGTGTCATGTCAGCAGAGGAGAGCACACGACGCAGTTCGAGAGGAACAGAAAGAAAGAAAAAAAAAAAAAAAAAAAAAAAAAAAGAACCCGCGCAATGCACACACACAGAACACGCACCTGCGCCTGGAGGCCCGATGAGGATGGTGCGGAGCTGCTGCGCTGGCGTCGGCGGCGACTTCTTTGACGCCGCTTTCGCCTCGAGCTCCTTGATTTTGTCGGTGAGCTGGCCGACGAGGGACTTGAGATAGGCGAGTTCGTCAGTGGCAGAAGACATTGCTGAGGGCTAGCCGGTGGGAGACGGTGGATATAGGCGGGTGGGTGGGTGACTTTTTTGACCGAGCAACGTCAGGTCGAAACTAATAAAAGTCCGGGGGGAAGCGCCAGATGCGAATCCACGAATCTGCGTCGCGTCCGGCGGGGTTTGACGCATGCAGCCGGCCCATCGCGGTCCGGGGCCTCTGGATTTCCACGTATGCAGGTAACTCAGCGCTCAGCTTTGGATTCGAATGCTCGCTGCCATCGCCCCCTCGTCCTTCTTCACTGTAGCGGACGACTCGACTAGGGTGGCGGTTAGAAAAAAAACAAACATGGATGTCAGAGGCATTTTTTGTGTTCATATGGACTTGTATACAACTGAGTTTGATATGTGTAAATCCAAGCCGAAATTAGCTACGTGTCGTGTCTGAAAGCTTGACGCTCTGCTAAGCGCGAACGGAAAGCCTTTTAACCCGTCCATCACCTTGACTCTGCCACAGTCAGAGACTAGGGACCAGATTCACCACCATGCTGCCATCTATTGGCACAGTCCTCTTCTCGCTTTTCAGCCTTTTTAGTGTTGCTGTACGGGCAAAGTCAAGCACCGGCAATTCGGTGCTCGTCTTGCTCCAGCCTGACTTGAAGCGCGACAACTTCACCATCTTCTTTGACAACTTGGAAAGTAAGTTGGGATCATTCGTCACAGGAGCAGTACTCACCAGGTGTCCAGAACGAGGTTTTGACCTAACCTTCCGCTCTCCCAAGGCCGATACTCCCCCCATCCTCCGAGACGACGTTCCGACCTTTAGCCACATCATCCTCTTCGCCCCAGACACAAAATGTGAGAAATCTGTGTCTCCCATCGCCTTCTCTCCTGATTCTCTGTAGCGCTTTCACAGGACCTGAATCCGCAGTCCCTCGTCACTGCCCTCAATGCCGGCACCAACTTCATCATTGCTCTCTCACCGACGCAGACTCCCATCTTTACTCTCGCTTCAGAGTTCTCTCTGATCCTCCCGCCTCCCGGCACCCCACTCATTTCCCACTTCCCTGCCCGAGACACCCCGCCGAGCGTGATCCCCGTCACTGTGCCCTCAGAGCATCCCTTACTGACACCCAACACCCCGCCCGTATGGTTCTCCGGCATTCCCTTCGCGCACGGAAACAACCCCCTTTTGGTCCCCATTCTTCATGCGCCGGCTGAGAGCTTCGCGTCTGATGGTGATTCCGATTTGGGTGCTGAAGCTCTGGTCGACGCCGCAGAGCGTGGCGGCGAGGGACTCTGGGCAGGCCATGGGTTGGGTATTGTGACCGGATTCCAGACGCGTGATAATAATGCGCGGGTAACTTGGGTTGGTGGCATCGACCTCTTCTCTGACGCATACGCGAACAAGCCACTTCCATCGTGCGTGGACCCACCCTCTCATTTTTATACCGCCTATAGTCTTATTTTTTCTCTTTCTTTTTTTCCAGAGGCGAAAAGTCTGGAAATGAACAATTTGCGCGTGACATCGCCGCTTGGACGTTCCAGGAAAACCTTGTGCTCCGCATTGATAGCATAACTCATCATCTCGGAAATGAGACCGTGCCACGCGAACATTATACTATCAACGAAAATATCGTGCGTCGTCTCCCCGTGGCTGGTGAACCAGGAACGTATTTTCTGACTCACGCACCAGGCCGTCGAGGCGCGCATCTCCCGGTACGACCCGGAGCGCGGATGGTCACCTTACTCTGGATTGCACGATCTCCAGGTCGAGTTCACCATGCTCGACCCGCACGTTCGCACCGCGCTCGTCCCCGTCTCAGGAAAGCTCGGCCTGTACCGAGCGGCGTTCCGCGTGCCCGACCGGCACGGCGTGTTCAAATTCGTGCTCGACTACCGCCGTCGCGGTTGGACGACGCTCAAGGCGAGCACGACCGTGCCCGTCGTCCCACCGCGGCATGACGGGTATCCGCGCTTCCTGAGCGCGGCGTGGCCTTACTACGCGGGCGCGATCAGCACCAGCGTCGGCTTCCTGTTATTTGCGGCGCTGTGGCTGGTGGGAGATGACAAGGAACGTAGGAAGGGTAAAACTAGCAAGGCCGAGTAGAACCTAGGTTTCAATTCGTAAGCTCCCATGCTCAAGCTTGAAAAAAGCCTTTTAATACAAACCCTTGTATGGGAAAGGTGTCACACGGTAGTACGCTAAGCTTGTGAGAACGCTGCGGCGCAGCGCAATCGAAAGTGACTTCATGTCGTACTTGCGAACTGGAATGTATGAACTAGCAACGGAAGCGGGGGAAATACGAGGCGTATGAAAGGGTGGGTCGAAAGCCATCCGCGTCATCGCTCACGACGCATTTGGCCCAGAAAGACCTCGAATGAATGAGGTCCATCTGTCTTCAAGTGACCACTCACTACGCCACACTTACACTCTGTGAAAATTTGTTTTGAAAAATGAGTACATCATAAAATAAAACCTCGAAAATAGAACTTTTGATGACCCCAGAAAAAGCTCGTCCAACCGCCCCACAATAATTATGCACACGCGAGAAAGGGAAGGGCTTGCGCGTTTGGGCATAGTGGCGAGAGAAATGCGATGATATTCAAGCTTGGATGGCCAAAAACCTTCCGGATCCGATCAAAATGAGACTGCGCATAGGCAAACTTTGGGTGTGTACCATCTACGGCGGTTTTTTATACACCGCATGGGCGCTTTGTAGCCATGAATGACCGTCGTCAACCCCAAGTACTGTAGAAAGGTAGACAGGAAAAAATGAAGGGAGTGTAACGCTAGTCGTGCACCGGGAAGCGAGAGCGAGGTGCCGACGATCGCGGAGCACGAGATCGAGTCAAACGAGTGTTTAGAAACCGGAAGTTGCAGATAGTAGTTGGGGGAGGAAGGGGGTGGATTGGTCTGACCCTTGTGGTGAGGTATATAGTAGCCTGAGAATGTTTGCGTGAAGAATGGGAACGAGCCCTGAGAGGCCTGAGTGGTGAGCGATATATACTGTACGAACTAAAAGCAAAACAAAAAAAAAAAAACAAAAAAAAAAAGATACCCATGTAACGTAAGGAAGAATAAGAGTTGAAGATCCAGATTCAACTAAGCCCGGCGTAATGCCTTACTGTAAAAGCGTTTGGGGACGGCAGCGCGGACGTTTAGGCGTATCGTATCGAGGCTCTGAGCTGTAAACAGAGGCGGCATTTGGCGCTCAAATTCCGACCGAGATCGTTCCGCTCCGTTCCGGACGCACGTGGGAGACATGCCCAAAACTCACTCACAGCTCACAGCAGTACACATTCTCACAGCAGTGGGTTCCCGCCCTCGGGGGTCAACCGGTAGTTCCAGGTGTCAAGTTGAGTTTCTACGGAGATGCCCCACGCACGCACTCACTTCTCCGCTACAGTATCTCGGCACACCTGCAGCATCTAAATTTATAATATTTTTTTTTCACGGTCCTAACACGCCACTAGCGCAGTTGCAGCCGTGTGGATTTGCTATCACCTCGGCAGGTGTAAACCTCGCTCCCGTTCTTCTTGATTTGTCATTTTTATCGTTTGGTCGCCGTAGTCCTATTTCTCGTGGGGGGGGTTGCACAAAGCATAGAACGCATATTATTCATTCAGTAATAATCGTATCCATTCTTCACGATTCCCTGCTCAGTTATCATCCGCCACTATCGCGCATCTATCATTTTCTTCGGCCATCGCGTTGTCCATCAACTTTGGCTTCTCCCCCTTCCTCGACGAAATGCGGGTATCTCAGCTATTGTATTGACTTGACATTTGCGAAGAAACGAATATTATACCTCGGACCCGAGCGATGGAATTTCACCTGGCTATGTCAATGACATAGAGACTGGCAGCCCGGATCAGCTGTCATCTCAGGGACCGAAGTGGTGCGGTTAAAGGATGTGAGGCGTACCCGACGATCGACAATCACCTATGCTCTTTGTGCGCTATGCTGCGACAATAATCTTGCAATCCTCGACTCTCCTCTTCTCAACGCTTCATCGTATGGGGACCGGCCCTCGTCGTCCCTCGTGTCTACGTCTGCTCCCCGTTCAAGTAGCAGCTGAACGACTTCGACGTCACCGTTCGCTGATGCCAGATGCAACGAAGACCATTTGTTCTGCTTTATTGCGTTCACATCAGCGCCCCGGTCAAGCAGCAGCCGCACAACATCGAGATGTCCAAGGAGTGATGCCCAATGCAAGGGGATCCACCCATACTTGTCCCGGGAATGCACGTCCGCACCGTTCTGGATCAGTACCTGTACGACCTCCAGTTTGCCATTTTTCGACGCTGTGGCTAGTGGAGTCTGATGGATCTCATCCCGTTCGTTGACATCCGCACCGTGGCCAAGCAGTGACTGAATGACGACAAGATTCCCCTCGCAACACGCAGTGTGCAACGATGTCCCCTCGTCTGGGACATCTACATGATTTTGTGACGATACCCCAACATCGGGAAGCGAGTTTCCAGATGCCAGGTCCAAGGGTGTCGCATCTATACGATCCCAAGAACCCGCGCCTCCTACGCACTCGGCTAAGAACCTTGCGACTTCCCATTTCTCGTTAGCGTACGCAACGTCGAAGGGGGTCTTATCACCGTAGTTTCGCACATGGAGATCCGCGCCAGAATCGGATAATAGTTTCACGACGTTGAGACGCCCACGGCAGGCTGCCGTGTGCAACGAAGTCCAACCCGTGTTATTTTGGACATTCGGATTTGAGCCACTTTGGAGTAGTAATCGAACAGTCTCGATATGACCATTACGAGATGCCTGGATCAACGGAGTTTCTCCGGTCGTGGTCTGTTTATCGATTTCTGCGGTGGATTGGATCAGCAAAGCTGCAACGCTGAGGTGGCCGCTAGCTGAAGCGAGATGGAGTGGAGTCAAGAGGTCGGCCTCCTGTGAATTTATGTGGGAGTTGACAGCGGCGCCGCTCTGGATCAAGAACTGCACGACGTCAAGATGTCCACATCGTGATGCTGCGTACAACGGAGTCCAGCCATCATTTCCGCACGAGTCTACAGCCACGCCGCCCTGGACCAAGAATTTCACGACGTCCAGATGTCCATGTAGTGATGCCACGAATAACGGAGTCAAGCCGTGGTTTTCACGGGAGTCCATAGTTGCGCCGCTCTGGATTAAGAACTGCACGACGCCCAGATGTCCGTATCGTGATGCGGCGTATAATGGAGTCCAGCCATCGTCTTCACGGGAGTCGATGGTCGCGCCGCTCTGAATCAAGAATCGGACGACGTCCAGATGTCCATATCGTGATGCTGCAAATAATGGAGTTCTGCCTTCGCTTTGACGGGATTCGATAGCCGCGCCGCTCTGGATCAACAACCTCACGACTCCTAGATGTCCATATATGGAGGCAGAGAACAATGCAGTCCACCCTTTGCGGTCACGGGAGTCCACAGTCGCGCCATGTCGTAGTAATGCCCTTGTAACCTCGAGTTCTCCTACGCTCGATGCAACCACCAGGGGCGTCTTTCCGTCTCCAGCCTGCGCGTTTGCGTCCGCATGGTGTTCAAGTAAGAATTCTACATTATCAAGACGTCCGCTTTTCGATGCTATGTGTAATGCCCTCATATCGTTGCGGTCTAAAGCATCCACGTCCGCACCGTGTTCTACGAGCAGCACCGCGATCGAGACACTCCCTTTCGCAAGCGCGGCGTGCAACGGAGTGCCGTGGTAGCCTCCCCTGGCGTTGATGTCTCCGGGATGGGTAACGAGTAGGTGTTCAACAAGTTCATGGAGACCACACAGTGTGGCATAGTACAGTGGGGCCGCCTCTGGTTGTGGCGGGTGAGTTGTGGACATGTGTTCCCGAAGAGGATAGTCAATGTCATATACCCAGATCCATGTTGCATACGATGGATTATCCGCGTTAAACAGACGTTCCATCGCGTCCTGAATGCTTGATGACACGCCCTCGAATCGCCCATGGTCCATCCAGTGCTGTGCAGCATACATGGCGAATGGAAAGTCCTTGATATTTGTTTTGTCGACCCTAGTGCCGAGATGGTGTAAGACACTGAGGGAAGCCTGCGCAAGGATTGTATGTGCGGACAAGGAAACAATGCGATACAAGGAAAGATTCGGTGCTGCCTCGGCAAGGCGGTGGGATGTTAAGAATTCCTTGACAGAGAAGTGAGAAAATTGTACAATCGCTGGCCCGTCCACTGAGGCAATGGTGACTAGACTGGAACATGCAGATAAGACAGCTTCATGCGCATCTTCTAATCGCCAATCGACGTGGTAGTGTGGGAGCTTTCCAGAACCAAAATGCATAGCAAGAACCTCTGCAAGCTCTTCGACATGAAGAGGGCGAATAGATACAGCAAGACACTGGAGCAGCCGATGGGCGTATTCTCGCTTTTTCTTTTCGATGGTTAGTAAAATACGCTCGTATGTTTCATCCAATGTTTCGGGTAATTCGTCGAGAGCTTCGCGGAGACTTGCTGGAAAGCAGCTGCGCAACATTTCCAGCTGGCAGACAATCCACCGAAACCTGTGTATTCATGTGAAAAAGCATGTTGAGGCGGAATGATGGTGATCACTTACATTCCATCTGCCTTCGCCGATAGCGTATCGATAACTACTTGCTTGTCTTCTGCTCTCCATCTCCGCATCTTGCGATCTGTCTGGATTACAGTGTTGACATAGTCAAGTATATCATTCTTTTGTCCACCTTCGTCGTGGAGGGACATGGAGTGAGATGTGAGAGGCTCTAGAATGCTTTGGATATCGATCTCAGGGCGGCTGGTGATACAAATCCGTAGACTCGGAAGATTCAAATCTACAACCTCTTCTAGGAGATCCAAGACCTTCTCCCGTGCAATTTTGGGGAACCCGGATGTACCGGGACATTCATCGAGGGCATCCAAAATGATATAAATTGTAGGCTGTCGTGGCAGTCGAAGCATCTTCTTCAAGGATTCGGTAAGCGCATGATTATCGGGCTGCTGTGATCCAGCGTTGTTTTTCGAATATAGCTCAGAAAGAATGTCGTAGCAAGAATCAGATTTAGCACCGAGTTGCGCCAGCAGAGAAGCAAGGAGACCACGGATATTTTGTTTTGCGATATCTCTGAAGTCAAAATAATAGCAAGTCAAAAGGGCCACTCCAGAATCGCATTTCTCTTTGAGGTCTTCGATGATCGACGAGCTGGTTGATTATATGAGTGAGACAGACGAAGAGAGATGGGATGACTAACACATACCACAGGATACTCTTCCCAGATCCTGCTACAGGATCGAGTATCGCGTGGCAATTAGCAGCGAAAAACGGACGGCTTCACAAAGAAGACATACGTTTACCATAGATCCACAAAAGTGATCCCTTGGATTTCCATTCCTCAAATATTCTCCCTTGCATGAACCATGCCGCACTTCCGTCCAGATGAGCCTCCCGTGCAATGTTGTGGTTTATTGACGGATCTGGAGGGGAAAGCCAACTTCGGATGTCCCTCTGCAGCTGGTGACCTGTCATGCATTTTCAGCACCGACAACAGTTGCTGCGGACTTGAGTAAGGACCTACGTTTGATTTTGTTTATCTCGCTTGTCATCGCTTGCATCACAACTGGCATGCTTGGTCAATGCGAGAAGCACCGAATGAATTATAAACAGCACATACTCAGAGCCTGTCGTATGTCACTCGTTGATGTCTTGCCGTCTACTCGAAAACCTGTCCGGTCACCAATTCGTAGCGAGCGGCAAGGGTTGCATACCATCCATGACTGCTTTCATATTATTTACCAGGCCATAAACAACTTGTAGCGTCTGAGCTATGGTCATCCGAGCCTCCTCACTTGTGAGTCGATCTAATCTTTGTAGCACATCCTCGATTTCGCTCTCGCCCAGAAGTTTCTTTGCGAATTTCTCTGCACTAGGCTCAGCAACTAGAGATACGTGGTAAATTGACCACTCACTGAACCGTCCTTGCTTGATCTGTTTCGTGGCTAGCGCTATCACCGAGAGTACCTCCACCATTATTTTTATGACAATATCAGACATAGTAGGGGTGGGTGGTATCTCGATGTAAACACGGAGGCGACCGAGGAAGTTGGTGACGCATTCAAATAGGTCGACAAGGGCATCATAGCTTGACTCGACGGCAATAGCCGCCTGAAATGATAAGGATACAGCTGAGGGAAAAAAGGGAGATACGCACAGAGAGGAGAACATCGACGCCAAGAAATATTGCTTGAAACGGCGGCTGGATGCAGAGGACGTAAAACGTGATCTGATTATAAGCAGACAAAAGGCTGACCACACCGGCGGCCTCGCCGAGAATGCCAGAAAAACTATGGATGACTTTCACAACTGGGTTGAGACAGTCGATCAACTTGCTATTCCCATCGCGATAATCTTTGAACTGATTTGCTTTGTTCTGAAAGAGCTCGATGATGGCGTCGGCAGATTGGCAGTTCTGAAGCTTCTCGGCAAAAGGATATTTGATAAGGTCTACCCCGGTTTGCTTGAGATAGTCGGCTAAGGCGGCATCGAAGATAAATTGAAAGTTGGAAGAGGTGTCTGTTGTCGCGGACATGGAGCTGAAGGGGAGTTGGTAGGGTGGGGTGATAGAGAGAGACCCGTTAAGAGTGTTTAGCGCTTAGCTCTTGGCGTTTAACCTGGCCTACAGCGACTTCCTAGACTGAGAAGAAGTGCTAAGTTGGACTCAAGGGCGAAGGTGTCCACTGGACTGTAGTTCTAGTAGATGATGCATATAAATGAAGTTGCAGATTGAGTCAAAGAGCTGGCAAAGCAGGTCTCATGGATCAGGGATGAAGTTATGCAGATTGGAAGAGAATGAAGGATGAGCCTCAGCAAGATGGTGGAATCAAGGGAGGGTAGTGAAGGGGTGCCAAGTGAACAACATGATTCAAGATAAACTAACTTGGGGTACATAGAGTAGAGGCTCTCGTAGTCCATACCCAGTACCCACTACTTTTTGGACAGCCCAGGGGTGATGGAGAACAAGGGTATCCTCGACATCTTGACACTATTTTCAACACTTTTCTAAATTTATGGCCTCTCATAACTCATGCCTTGGCCATGGCTACCTGAGAATGGGTGGGTTATGAGAGCTTCTTACTATACCATAGTTTGATTTGATCAACCTCACTAAACCTTTTATATTAGGCATGAAGAGCAGAACGCGCGGCAGAACGGCTGGTGCCGAGCCGGCGTCTGCTTCCGGCGAGTCGACGGTCAAGAGTCTGTCGTTCCGTTTAGCACGAGCCCGTCGCGAATCCGCTCTCAATGGCAACTGTGAAGATCGGCACCTTATTGATTCGAGTAAGAATTCTATCCCATCCCATCTCAGCTCAGACTCTGACCCAGTAATTAAAAAAATCAAAAAATCCCCTTCCTCCCCTCCCCTCAAAAAGACGCTAGCCAAGCCCATCAGCGCGCGCATCAAGAACCAAGCTCGAGAGTGAGTGTTTCTGCGCTTTTGCCTTGGTGGTACTCGTAACGCCGCCGTCTGTGCCACACACGCATACACACATCCAAAAATATCAAGGCACGAGCGATTCAGAAAGGTATGTGTATCGCTCGCGCAGACCATGTACCGCTACGAGGTGAGGCTCCGATCGGGCCTGCTGGGCGAACCCGCCAAGCACATTCGCCCACTCTCAGAAACCAGGTGCGTTATGATTTTTTTTCTTCTTAGTTTAAACCCCCCCCCCCCCAACTGATTCTCTCTCTCTCGCACAATTCGCAGGGCCATCGAGAACGGCGCAAATTTTATCGCCGAGGGCTTCTTGTTCACCGTCGCCGCGGCGCTCATCATCAGCGAGACGTGGCGTTCGTCGCGCAGCCAATCAAAGCAACGCTCTGGCGTGAACGATTCCATCGAGGAGCTCCAGACCCGAGTGCGCGAACTCGGTGAGCGTCTTCGGACGTGGGAAGAGGCGGCGACAGAAGAGCGACAACGGTGCGTCATCCCCCCCCGTGGTGGATAGCCCCTTTGTTAACTGGTGGGGGGCGCAGATATCAGGAACTCGCTCGCATCTTGGAACGCGTTGTCGAGATTGGGGTGCGAGGTGGCTTGGCAGAGTTGCGAGATGATACCCCCCTTCGAATTTCCCGCATCCAATCCAATCTGCCACAATCAATGTCAACCTCTCCCTCATCGTCCTCTTCAAATGCCGAACGTCCCAAACCACCATCTTATTCAACTGATACTGTACCAAGCTCTAATGATACCTCGTAGAGAAGAACTGAATACACTCATTCCCCCACTCGGTTAGATCTGTACTGTATACAACGGAATATAGTCCCTGCGGATGCGACTGGTAAAATAATCAAATGTGCTTCAAACTTACGATTAGGAGGATTGCGATCAAAAGCGTACGTCTAGTATAGTACAAGTGAAATCAGGTTGAACACAGATACGATAAAACAGTAAGTATGGTGACTCTGGCGCATACACGCAGTGGCCCGGTGAGCCGAACAGATTCACATGATACAGCAGTCACTTACACCCCTACATAAGCGTTCCCAGAGGCTCTGATGCTCCTTTTCCTCTTTTGTGACGATACGACCGCCTCGCCGTGCAATAACGATCGAATATTCACGGTCTGGCTCGCCCGGTCTTGGTACTGGGTACCACCATCGTAATGTCGTGCCATCGAGCTCCCAACGACCTGCAGATACGAATACGGCCGCGGCAAGACCGTCCCGTAAAGTCTGGGGAGGATATGGGCTGACGGAAACACCTCGCAGCGTCTCGCTCGAGCGCGAGCGCACCGGCTCTTCGTCTATGTCAACATCAGTTGTGGATAGATCCTGCCTGTACCTAGACTTGTCTAGTAGCGAGCCGACTGTCCGGTCTGCGGCGAAGTGTACGATGGGCAAGAAAATCTCGGTTGCAGGGACCGATTTTAGATCGTCGAGGGTGGAATAAGAAGAAGGTGTACCAGGGCGTGTCGTGGTTTCTCTGGAAAGGGCGACTGGCGCATCTTCTGTCCGCACGCGCACGACCAGGCGGAACTCGGCCTTGGCAATATCAAATCGAATGTCGGTGGGACTCCAACGGTAGCAATTGGATATGGCCGGCTGAACGCCTTGACTGCTCGGGCTCCATCCGTCAAGAAGTCGAACGCACTGTTCCAGCGCCTGAATGACGTAATATCTGGCATACTACGCGGTTCGTCATTTGCAGCGGGCGGCATAGTCGCCAGTGATAGTTCAGATGGATCTCCTGGCATGAAGTTGCCAGTGGCACCAAGACCAACGGTGCTGCGTGATCGTGCTGCCAGCAACAATGCAGAGGAATTGTCCACACCGCCTTGATACATACTAGGATCAACCTGGGGACGCAGGTCGTCGACGCTCCACAAACTGAGATCTTCCATATTCCATAGGTCACCCCAAGAGTGTTCATTGTCCGGACAATACGTCCATACTGTGTAACTGAGGGAATTCGGGCCGTCGGTGGCATTGAGGCTGGCATCAAGTGCGCGTTGCTGACTAGAAAAATCCCCTCGGTGACGACCACCATCCGTCCAACCATACGCCTTGCGCCCATCCATATCGAAAGGGATGCCAATTTCCCCAATCATTGTTGGGTAGGCACCAAGAATAGGCGCGTCGTCTTTGAGCACCTTCAACTGAGACTGGAGCGAACGCCGAATGGCCCCTTCGCCAATCCTTAGCGCCTGAAATTTGGACCGGTATTTTCCGCGTAATAGCCCGAGCGCATCCGCGTTGAACCAATTCCAGTGGCGTGTCACGAGGGTGAGTCCGTCATAGTAGTGTGCTGAATAAGCGCAACGTCCTGCCAAGTCCTTGGCAGGGAGAGGAGGGGGCTGGGCGAACACGGTGGAGCAACAAAGTGGATTGCCTCCGGATGCGCCTTGCGGATGCGTCGTGCCCATGCTTGCCAATGTGGGGCCCAGTAATCAGCGACAAACTCGACCTCAGCAACCTCGTCCTCTGGCCCAGCAAACTCAACAGCGGGAGGTAGCGGAAATAATCTGGTCGCATCACGTAACCGGTCTCGATATCCCACACGCCATGCTGCGCCCAGATGTCAACACCGAGTTGCCAGTCTGGGCCACGCCTCCACCCGTACCGCGGGTGAAGGCCATCCGGTTCGGTCGAGGGGTCTAACCAAAGGCTTAGGCCTCTTGGGTCGACCGTCACCATGCCTGAACGTTTGGGGCCAAACGCAGTGAACGTCCAATTTTCAACAGTCTGGGCCTGCCCCATTCCTAGACGCAACGACTGTGCCGGTGTGGGTGTGGGTCCGCGTTTGAGGGTCGATCCCTGTTTTTCAGGCAGCGAATCCAAGTCCAGATACCCCACCAAGCCCTCGGATGGTTCATTCAGGCTATCCAACCGATTACACAATCATCCAACAAGTCACCCGCATCCCGGATCCTATCAGCCAGCTGCCCAAAGGCTTCAATGTAGTGTGACTGGAGGTAATCTTGAATATTGCACCCATCTATGGTGCAATTAGGCGCAAAATCACGGCCGCGAAGAACAATGTGAAGAGCGTTTGGGGAGCGAGGCGCCCATAGTTGGTTGACCATGTCATGGCGGGGACAGAGGCGGGGTCTGGTTCATGAGCCAGCGGATACTCGTTGTGGAGAATAGTGGCCTGTGTAGCCGTAAAGTTGCGTGGATTCATACCGCATGCCGCGAGTGACCAGTACGGCGCTCCAGAGCCACCGCAAAATCGAGACCACTAGAAGTGAGTGACAACAATGAGTATTTTTAGAAAGTGAAGTACGGGTATGGCATTCCAGGATAGTAAGGGAAACAAGCGACGAAGGGGAGCACGCAGATCGAAGGAAACGCCCCCCAGCAGAGTGTCGGACACGATGGAAGGTCAGCCGTAAAAGGGTCGAGTTGTAGCGTACCAGGTAAGAGGTGTCGGGGAGAATACAGATCGGGAAAAACCGGCGCAACGGAGAACATGTATAGGGACAGAAAGGAAAGAGTCTCCGCGGTGAGATATAGAACATGGAAGGAGTTATTGTATACACTTACAATGTCTTGATGGGGATCCATGTATACTTTGAAGCCATACTCTTTGCATTTCCGTAGTACGCGAATAGTGTAGTCCATAAAATTATAGTCATAGATCCCACTAGAAAATTGTTAGAAGTTGGGCATTGCGAGTAAACGTCAGGACTTACGGTCCTTCATGTTCGAGCGCTTCCCAAGTGACCGGGTAGCGCAATATGTTGAAGCCCCAACCACGCAACCGGGCAAGGTGAATGTCGGCAGACCCATGTCGAGATTAAGTGGGCGAGAGATGAAGCTGTTCCCGCCAGCCTCGGCACTCTCCCAAAAACCATCCAAGAGGTACGAAGGCTCTCCGACTGGAGCCTTTGACGAGCCGGAAAGATTGACTCCACGGAATAGGAGGGTACGGCCATGCGAGTCGACGAAATTGCCATCGATGTGTGCACAAAATTTGGAGGCGGACGTTCACCGGTAGCAGGAGAAACAGCGGGTATTTGGGGCATGTTGCTACGCTGTCTGGGCGAGTGATGAAGGAAGGGAATGAAAGCAAAGAGAACCGGAGACGGTAACAACAAGTCGTACCACTCGGGTTTTTCTTAGGGTTAGGGTCTCGTTTTTATTGTCCCGGGCCGCGCTGGCGAGCGCCGATGAGTGCCCGTGGAAACGGCTGAGCACAGTAACGGCAAGTACATCAAGGACATCATGCCAACAGGAGATGAAGAACAGATGTAAATCAGTCTTCCTGGCACGTGGATGACCCATAAACCGTACAACAAAATTTACATAATCAATGAACTAGCCATACTGTACTACGACGACGCAGTGAACAGTAACATGGACTTGTTGGAATTCCAATCTGTACAGGTGTGCGATACATCAGCTCATGTGGACATAAGGGATGGTTTGTGCATCGCAGTCCATGTATCCAAGGACTTCCAAAAATAAGCGATAGTCGACTTGTCCACGTGCCGACGGTGAGGGTCGATCTAAATGGGCATAAGCAGTGACCAAGCACGCCTGCTGGCCCGATGATGGCTCACCTTGAGTTCGGTGACGTTCCAATCTTTGATCTTCGGGTTAGGTGGGTCGTTTGCCCATGAAACGTAAATGCCTTTGACTTTCCCATCACCACATCAAAGTCAGTCTAATCAGACGACCACGCACAGCAAACAAATACGCACCGTGATGGAACAAGATGCGCGGCTCACTCCATTTGTAAGGCCGGAATTGCCACACCTGGCCTGTCGTAAGGACGCAGACGACACGATCCCAGGCATCCGCGCCGAACTTGTTGAGAGCCTCAACCGAGTCGACGACATAATACCGTTGGGCGCTTGCGCGTGCTTGGCCACCTGGCTCAATTGTTGTCCGTTCGCGATCGATGGGTATGAGGTCCTCTGCCCGAGTGGTACCCTCTGCAGCAGCACGCGCACGCGCATCTGCAGATGGCTCGAATCTGTGACGCAGTGTTGGGTCAAGTCAGCTGTAAATAACGAGAAGGGGACGTACATAGACTCTTGAAGAAAGCGTCGAACGTTGTACATAGTGATAAGGGACGTGGGTGACGAGGATATCATGATAATTGGATACATGTTTTCTGCACGGAATGTCTCAGGAAGGACCTTGATGAGTGGATAGCAAAGTA